>LR999451.1:25113018-25170688 GCA_905216605.1 Arabidopsis arenosa
GTTTTGGAGCTTCTAACGGAAAAACACTACTTTAGCTTACGAGATCCGTTGCGGTTCTAGGTGTATACCCAATCATACACACGTGATCTAGTCATATTTGACTCCAAAAACACTAACCAAGCTTCTTATTGCCTCTCAAAGCTTTGTGGTTATGGCCGAAGTCCTATGAGTTTTCGGTTTTTGAGCTTCTAAACGGAAAAACACTACTTTAGCTTACGGATCCAGTTGCGGTTCTAGTTTTATCCCAATCATACACCGAGATCTAGTCATATTTGACTACCAAAAACACTAACCAGCTTCTTATTGCCTCTCAAAGCTTTGTGGTTATGCCGAAGTCCTATGAGTTTTCGGTTTTGGAGCTTCTAAACGGAAAAACACTACTTTAGCTTACAGGATCCCGTTGCGGTTCTAGGTGTTATACCCAATCATACACACGTGATCTAGCATATTTGACTCCAAAAACACTAACCAAGCTTTTTATTGCCTCTCAAAGCTTTGTGGTTATGCCGAAGTCCTATGAGTTTTCGGTTTTGGAGCTTCTAAACGGAAAAACACTACTTTAGCTTACGGGATCCAGTTGCTGTTCTAGTTCTTATACCCAATCAACACACGAGATCTATTCATATTTGACACCAAAAACACAAACCAAGCTTCTTATTGCCTCTCAAAGCTTTGTGGGTATGGCCGAAGTCCTATGAGTTTTCGTTTTTGGAGCTTCTAAACGGAAAAACACTACTTTAGCTTACGGGATCCAGTTGCGGTTCTAGGTGTTATACCCAATCATACACACGTGATCTAGTCATATTTGACTCCAAAAACACTAACCAAGCTTCTTATTGCCTCTCAAAGCTTTGTGGTTATGGCCGAAGTCCTATGAGTTTTCGGTTTTGGAGCTTCTAAACGGAAAAACACTACTTTAGCTTACAGGATCCGTTGCGGTTCTAGGTGTTATACCCAATCATACACACGTGATCTAGCCATATTTGACTCCAAAAACACTAACCAAGCTTCTTATTGCCTCTCAAAGCTTTGTGGTTATGGCCGAAGTCCTATGAGTTTTCGGTTTTGGAGCTTCTAAACGGAAAAACACTACTTTAGCTTACGGATCCGTTGCGGTTCTAGGTGTTTATACCCAATCATACACACGTGATCTAGTCATATTTGACTCCAAAACACTAACCAAGCTTCTTATTGCCTCTCAAAGCTTTGTGGTTATGGCCGAAGTCCTATGAGTTTTCGGTTTTGGAGCTTCTAAACGGAAAAACACTACTTAGCTTACGGGATCCGTTGCGGGTCTAGTTCTTATACCCAATCATACACACGTAGATCTAGTCATATTTGACTCCAAAAACACTAACCAAGCTTCTTATTGCCTCTCAAAGCTTTGTGGGTATGGCCGAAGTCCTATGAGTTTTCGTTTTGGAGCTTCTAAACGGAAAAACACTAGCTTTAGCTTACGGATCCAGTTGCGGTTCTAGGTGTTATACCCAATCATACACACGTGATCTAGTCATATTTGACTCCAAAACACTAACCAAGCTTCTTATTGCCTCTCAAAGCTTTGTGGTTATGGCCGAAGTCCTATGAGTTTTCGGTTTTGGAGCTTCTAAACGGAAAAACACTACTTTAGCTTACAGGATCCAGTTGCGGTTCTAGGTGTTATACCCAATCATACACACGTGATCTAGTCATATTTGACTCCAAAAACACTAACCAAGCTTCTTATTGCCTCTCAAAGCTTTGTGGTTATGCCCGAAGTCCTATGAGTTTTCGGTTTTGGAGCTTCTAAACGGAAAAACACTACTTTAGCTTACGGGATCCAGTTGCTGTTCTAGGTGTTATACCCAATCAAACACACGAGATCTATTCATATTTGACACCAAAAACACAAACCAAGCTTCTTATTGCCTCTCAAAGCTTTGTGGTTATGGCCGAAGTCCTATGAGTTTTCGGTTTTGGAGCTTCTAAACGAAAAACACTACTTTAGCTTACGGGATCCAGTTGCGGTTCTAGGTGTTATACCCAATCATACACACGTGATCTAGTCATATTTGACTCCAAAAACACTAACCAAGCTTCTTATTGCCTCTCAAAGCTTTGTGGTTATGGCCGAAGTCCTATGAGTTTTCGGTTTTGGAGCTTCTAAACGGAAAAACACTACTTTAGCTTACAGGATCCCGTTGCGGTTCTAGGTGTTATACCCAATCATACACACGTGATCTAGTCATATTTGACTCCAAAAACACTAACCAAGCTTCTTATTGCCTCTCAAAGCTTTGTGGTTATGGCCGAAGTCCTATGAGTTTTCGGTTTTGGAGCTTCTAAACGGAAAAACACTACTTTAGCTTACGGGATCCAGTTGCGGTTCTAGGTGTTATACCCAATCATACACACGTGATCTAGTCATATTTGACTCCAAAAACACTAACCAAGCTTCTTATTGCCTCTCAAAGCTTTGTGGTTATGGCCGAAGTCCTATGAGTTTTCGGTTTTGGAGCTTCTAAACGGAAAAACACTACTTTAGCTTACGGGATCCAGTTGCGGTTCTAGGTGTTATACCCAATCATACACACGTGATCTAGTCATATTTGACTCCAAAAACACTAACCAAGCTTCTTATTGCCTCTCAAAGCTTTGTGGTATGGCCGAAGTCCTATGAGTTTTCGGTTTTGGAGCTTCTAAACGGAAAAACACTACTTTAGCTTACGGGATCCAGTTGCGGTTCTAGGTGTTATACCCAATCATACACACGTGATCTAGTCATATTTGACTCCAAAAACACTAACCAAGCTTCTTATTGCCTCTCAAAGCTTTGTGGTTATGCCGAAGTCCTATGAGTTTTCGGTTTTGGAGCTTCTAAACGGAAAAACACTACTTTAGCTTACGGGATCCAGTTGCGGTTCTAGGTGTTATACCCAATCATACACACGTGATCTAGTCATATTTGACTCCAAAAACACTAACCAAGCTTCTTATTGCCTCTCAAAGCTTTGTGGTTATGCCCGAAGTCCTATGAGTTTTCGGTTTTGGAGCTTCTAAACGGAAAAACACTACTTTAGCTTACGGGATCCAGTTGCGGTTCTAGGTGTTATACCCAATCATACACACGTGATCTAGTCATATTTGACTCCAAAAACACTAACCAAGCTTCTTATTGCCTCTCAAAGCTTTGTGGTTATGGCCGAAGTCCTATGAGTTTTCGGTTTTGGAGCTTCTAAACGGAAAAACACTACTTTAGCTTACGGGATCCAGTTGCTGTTCTAGGTTTTATACCCAATCATACACACGTGATCTAGTCATATTTGACTCCAAAAACACTAACCAAGCTTCTTATTGCCTCTCAAAGCTTTGTGGGTATGGCCGAAGTCCTATGAGTTTTCGGTTTTGGAGCTTCTAAACGGAAAAACACTACTTTAGCTTACGGGATCCAGTTGCGGTTCTAGGTGTTATACCCAATCATACACACGTGATCTAGTCATATTTGACTCCAAAAACACTAACCAAGCTTCTTATTGCCTCTCAAAGCTTTGTAGTTATGGCCGAAGTCCTATGAGTTTTCGGTTTTGGAGCTTCTAAACTGAAAAACACTACTTTAGCTTACAGGATCCCGTTGCGGTTCTAGGTGTTATACCCAATCATACACACGTGATCTAGCCATATTTGACTCCAAATACACTAACCAAGCTTCTTATTGCCTCTCAAAGCTTTGTGGTTATGGCCGAAGTCCTATGAGTTTTCGGTTTTGGAGCTTCTAAACGGAAAAACACTACTTTAGCTTACGGGATCCAGTTGCGGTTCTAGGTGTTATACCCAATCATACACACGTGATCTAGTCATATTTGACTCCAAAAACACTAACCAAGCTTCTTATTGCCTCTCAAAGCTTTGTGGTTATGGCCGAAGTCCTATGAGTTTTCGGTTTTTGAGCTTCTAAACGGAAAAACACTACTTTAGCTTACAGGATCCAGTTGCGGTTCTAGGTGTTATACCCAATCTTACACACGTGATCTAGTCATATTTGACTCCAAAAACACTAACCAAACTTCTTATTGCCTCTCAAAGCTTTGTGGTTATGGCCGAAGTCCTATGAGTTGTCGGTTTTGGAGCTTCTAAACGGAAAAACACTAGTTTAGGTTACAGGATCTCGTTGCGGTTTTAGGTGTTATACCCAATCATACACACGTGATCTAGCCATATTTGACTCCAAAACACTAACCAAGCTTCTTATTGCCTCTCAAAGCTTTGTGGTTATGCCCGAAGTCTTATGAGTTTTCGGTTTTGGAGCTTCAAACGGAAAAACACTACTTTAGGTTACAGGATCCCGTTGCGGTTCTAGGTGTTATACCCAATCATACACACGTGATCTAGCCATATTTGACTCCAAAAACACTAACCAAGCTTCTTATTGCCTCTCAAAGCTTTGTGGTTATGCCCGAAGTCCTATGAGTTTTTGGTTTTGGAGCTTCTAAACGGAAAAACACTACTTTAGCTTACGGGATCCAGTTGCTGTTCTAGTTCTTATACCCAATCATAACACACGAGATCTATTCATATTTGACTACCAAAAACACTAACCAAGCTTCTTATTGCCTCTCAAAGCTTTGTGGGTATGGCCGAAGTCCTATGAGTTTTCGGTTTTGGAGCTTCTAAACGAAAAACACTACTTTAGCTTACGGGATCCAGTTGCGGTTCTAGGTGTTATACCCAATCATACACACGTGATCTAGTCATATTTGACTCCAAAAACACTAACCAAGCTTCTTATTGCCTCTCAAAGCTTTGTGGTTATGCCGAAGTCATATGAGTTTTTGGTTTTGGAGCTTCTAAACGGAAAAACACTACTTTAGGTTACAGGATCCCGTTGTAATTCTAGGTGTTATACCCAATCATACACACGTGATCTAGCAATATTTGACTCCAAAAACACTAACCAAGCTTTTTATTGCCTCTCAAAGCTTTGTGGTTATGCCCGAACTCCTATGAGTTTTCGGTTTTGGAGCTTCTAAACAGAAAACACTACTTTAGCTTACGGGATCCAGTTGCTGTTCTAGTTCTTATACCCAATCAAACACACGAGATCTATTCATATTTGACACCAAAAACACAAACCAAGCTTCTTATTACCTCTCAAAGCTTTGTGGGTATGGCCGAAGTCCTATGAGTTTTCGTTTTTGGAGCTTCTAAACGGAAAAACTCTACTTTAGCTTACGGGATCCAGTTGCGGTTCTAGGTGTTATACCCAATCATACACACGTGATCTAGTCATATTTGACTCCAAAAACACTAACCAAACTTCTTATTGCCTCTCAAAGCTTTGTGGTTATGGCCGAAGTCCTATGAGTTGTCGGTTTTGGAGCTTCTAAACTGAAAAACACTACTTTAGCTTACGAGATCCAGTTGCGGTTCTAGGTGTTATACCCAATCATACACACGTGATCTAGTCATATTTGACTCCAAAAACACTAACCAAGCTTCTTATTGCCTCTCAAAGCTTTGTGGTTATGGCCGAAGTCCTATGAGTTTTCGGTTTTTGAGCTTCTAAACGGAAAAACACTACTTTAGCTTACGGATCCAGTTGCGGTTCTAGGTGTTATACCCAATCATACACACGTGATCTAGTCATATTTGACTCCAAAAACACTAACCAAGCTTCTTATTGCCTCTCAAAGCTTTGTGGTTATGCCGAAGTCATATGAGTTTTTGGTTTTGGAGCTTCTAAACGGAAAAACACTACTTTAGGTTACAGGATCCCGTTGCGATTCTAGGTGTTATACCCAATCATACACACATGATCTAGCAATATTTGACTCCAAAAACACTAACCAAGCTTTTTATTGCCTCTCAAAGCCTTGTGGTTATGCCCGAAGTCCTATGAGTTTTCGGTTTTGGAGCTTCTAAACGGAAAACACTACTTTAGCTTTCGGGATCCAGTTGCTGTTCTAGTTCTTATACCCAATCAAACACACGAGATCTATTCATATTTGACACCAAAAACACAAACCAAGCTTCTTATTGCCTCTCAAAGCTTTGTGGGTATGGCCGAAGTCCTATGAGTTTTCGTTTTTGGAGCTTCTAAACGGAAAAACACTACTTTAGCTTACGGGATCCAGTTGCGGTTCTAGGTGTTATACCCAATCATACACACGTGATCTAGTCATATTTGACTCCAAAAACACTAACCAAGCTTCTTATTGCCTCTCAAAGCTTTGTGGTTATGGCCGAAGCCCTATGAGTTGTCGGTTTTGGAGCTTCTAAACTGAAAAACACTACTTTAGCTTACAGGATCCCGTTGCGGTTCTAGGTGTTATACACAATCATACACACGTGATCTAGCCATATTTGACTCCAAAAACACTAACCAAGCTTCTTACTGCCTCTCAAAGCTTTGTGGTTATGGCCGAAGTCCTATGAGTTTTCGGTTTTGGAGCTTCTAAACGGAAAAACACTACTTTAGCTTACGGGATCCAGTTGCGGTTCTAGGTGTTATACCCAATCATACACACGTGATCTAGCCATATTTGTCTCCAAAACATTAACCAAGCTTCTTATTGCCTCTCAAAGCTTTGTGGTTATGCCTGAAGTCTTATGAGTTTTCGGTTTTGGAGCTTCTAAACGGAAAAACACTACTGTCCACGTCATTATTACACAATAATCCTCTCGGATTTCTAGATACTTTATTGGACTTGACCGGTTGGGAGTTCGATTCAGTTTACCAAAGGAGTTCGATCTTTACCAGTACGGAGTTCGCTCTTATTTAACATACAGTTCGCATAGAGAAAGACCGAAGCGAGGAGAATATTGTTCGAGGCTCGCGGTAGCATCAAAGCACGGGAGTTCGGAGTCAGCAAGAAAGAGTTCGGAAGGCCCACGTGAAGCCCAAGACAAGTTCAAATTCAAGCCGTTTCGGTCAAAATGTAACTTATGTGATTAATGCGGATCAATATGATTACGAGTAGTAAATAGCCGCATTAATCATGTTTTCTCTATAAAAACAACCTCAAACGCATGTGTTTGGGGGGGACACAATCTTTTACTCCTTACTATCAAGCAATACTACATATTTTATCTCTTATAATTTCGCAAGGCTTTTTATATTTTCGTTCTTATCAAATTCTTTTATTTTATTCTTTTCTTGGTTAATTTCCCTTTCGAATTCTTATATTCATCCATTGATTTTAGAGTTTTTCTCCACAAAAATACTTAAAGACAATCGAGTGTGAATCCTATGTAAGTTCGACGGTACCCAATTGGCTCTCTCTAGAAGAGAGTTCTCGGCCGTGAATTAATATATGGTGTTTGATTGACAAAAAAAAAAAATACTTAAAGACAATCGAGTGTGAATCCTACATCCACATTTTGGCGCCGTCTATGGGAAGTTACCGCAAAACTCTTTAATCTCAAAATCTCTCTTTCTCAAACCAAGATACTATGGCTGATCAGCAAGCTTTGAGCGATGCAATAACCTCGCTTAATCACGCAACCGCTAGTCTGACCACTCAGATTGGTACACTCGCTGATGCCAACACCACTTTTAGTGAGAGGTTGAATTCAATCGAGCAAACTTTGACGAGTGTTCAAACCACTCAGGCAGATTTATCAAACGCGCAGAACGTTGTTTCAAGCCGTTTAGATACTTCGCATTCAGTAACAGCGCGTCAGCGTAGGCTATTCCTGACTCCCGCGCAAAACAGGACCGGGAATACTCAAACTCCTCCTGCAGGCCATCCTGCTAGTGCTAGCAATCAGGCAGCCGTAGGAGATGGGTCCAACCCAACAGGGGATAAAATTCCCCAAAATCAGGGAAATCCTGCTATTGACGACGGACTCCTTATGGAAGATCCTGATGTCATCCTTTCAGACGATTTCGTCAAAGCTCGTCAAGAGCTTGATGAAATGAAGTCGATGTTTCATCAGGCCACCAGTTCGGCGCCTGAGATCGATCGAGTAATCGAAGAAACTCGGCGAACACCGTTCACTTCGAGAATGTCAAACCTTCGGATCAAAGATTCTCGAAAGGTCAAATTACCAACTTATGATGGTAAATGCGATCCTAAAAATCACCTCGCTGCTTTTTCGATCGCTGCTGGCAGAATTGATCTAGAACCAGACGAGGAAGATGCCGGAAATTGCAAACTATTCTCCGAGAATCTATCCGGATCGGCTCTACTATGGTTCACTCAGTTGGAGCCTGGAACTATTGATAATTTTAAGGAATTGTCCTCCGCATTCCTAAAACAGTACTCCATGTTCATGGAAAAGGCAACCTCTGATGCAGATCTTTGGAATTTAACCCAAGGTCAGAATGCACCACTTCGCAAATATATCGCTAAATTCAAAGAAGTGATTGCCAAAATTCCTGGGGTATCGCACGCTGCTGCCCTTTCTGCTTTAAGGAACGGACTCTGGCATGAATCCCGATTTCGGGAAGAAATCATCGTCAATCGTCCGAACACCATCCAAGATGCTTTATTCAGAGCTACTAATTGGATGGAGGCAGAAGAAGAAAAGCTTACGCTAAAAAGCATCGGCCAGCAAAATTGGTCGTTGGAAATCCAACTAAAAAGTTCGAACCAAAAGATCAAAAACGTTTCGGAGTTAATCCTGCTACTAATGCTGTAGGAAAACCCTCCCCAAACAGAGGAAGATACAATTGTCCTAATACTTGGGTTAGAGATGAGAGTGCCTATTGCGATATTCATAGAGTAAACGGGCATTCCACCAAAGATTGTAGCGTACTCAAAAAGCACATCACCGAACTGTGGGCAGCTGGAGAGCTCGCTAATTTTAATATCGAGGAGTTTGTGGAATCTTATCATAAAGAAAAAAAAGATTCCGAAGCATCCAATCCTCCTGAAAAGAAACATAAGCCCAATGGGCCCGGAACTCCGAACACTCCTTAGAAAAGGATCGATGTTATAATGGGAGGATCCAAATTATGCCGAGATTCGATCAGATCAATCAAAAGGCACAAGAAATCAGCAGCAATCCAAAACGCTGTGGGTTTTCAGTCAAACGAACAAACACCTTCTATCTCTTTTGATAATTCGGACACTCAAGGATTAACATGACCTCATGACGATGCTCTTGTGATAACATTAGATGTTGCGAACTTCGAAGTAACAAGGTGTCTAATTGATACTGGAAGCTCGGTAGATCTCATATTTCTAAGCACTTTGCAAAGAATGGGAATCAGTAAAGCCGACATTATCGGTCCACCAGCACCATTGGTAGCTTTCACAAGTGACACTTCCATGTCCTTAGGAAAAACATAAAACTGTCAGTATGATATGTCTATAATTTGCATGATTTAAGCATTCATTCTTCATCACTTTGTCATTGTTTCAATCACATTCCATCTCATTAGTAGTCGTTTTAGTGTGTTTTGCATACTTAGGACGTTTTTGCATTAGGATTGCATGTGCATTGCATATTTGGTTGTTTTCAGGTACTTTGGATGCTTTTGGAGTTCAAACACAGGAGAACCAGAACAGAAATTCAGAACGCTCAATCACGCCTTCAGCCAAAGCACTCGATCGCAACCTCGGAGCCCTGACAGAGCAAAGCACTCGATCGCAACCCCAGAAACTGTCATGAAGGGCAAAACCACTCGATCACAACCCCGGAGCAATTTCAAAAGAAACCACTCGATTGCAAGATCGAGGAGAAGCTGTCATGGAGGACATATCACTCGATCACCACCTTGTCATCAGAAGCCTATCTACTCATTCCTCACCCAACCAGACAAGCTGAGCATACGGAAGAGAAGAGAAGCTGAAGAAACCACTCGATCACCACCTCACGTCATCTACTCGATCGCACCACTTGATCGCAAGGTCGCTGGACCATTCCATCTCCTCTTCACTACAGACCACTCGATCGCAAGATGGAGTTCCCGAAGCCTAGTTTGATCAGTTACACTCGATCACAGGGAAGCCCATTTCAGCCCATTTCAGCCCATCAGATGCTCGATCGCAGAGTCTCGATGTGAAGACCACTATCTCGAACTTTCCTTATTTAACTTTTCTCGCTTATATAAGCAGCCTCTAAGGGTTTTCCCTAGGGCATCCAGTCTTTATTTTCAGTTTTTACCTAGACTTGTTTTCGTAGCCGCAGTGTGTTCTTCCTGCGACTTTGTATTCGCTTTCAAGTATTTTATAATTCAGTTTTCGTTTCAGTCTTTATCATTTCCTGTTATCATGTTTTCAATCGTTTCATTGCTATTGTTTTTGATTATGTCTGAGTAGTGAATTGTATTTCTGAGGATGGGATAGAGTAGTCGTGGTTGCCTTAGTCGCTTTAGATGGTTGAGTTTAGATTGTTTGAATCCCTTCTGGATTAGTTGCGCTTATTGCTTGTTCCTTTCTGATCAACTGGAAAATGAATCCAGACATTCCCGTACCCAAAAGGTGTTTGATGGAATGTCTGATCCACTAATTCCAGAGATACTCGTCTCTATCCCAACGTATTGGCCGTTTAGAGCGGGTATTGGCTTTAACAAGTTGATTCGATATTGCCTGCTTAGTTAGAGATCGCTAATGGTGATTAGGTCTGTGTCTAGCTCTGCTTGAGAATTTCTATCACGGTAGTGAATTGATTTGCTTTTGAACTTGTTGTCAAGGGATGGCTTCTGTGAAGTTTTGTCAACCGTCTAAATAGATTAAGGAGACCACGCTATTCGATTACCCTGTCCTTAGGAATCTCTCATCCATTTGATTGCCTGCTATCTTACCTGCTTTGTTATTCAACTGCCTGCTATTGCTAGTTTGCATTTCAGTTTCATTTCATTTCGGTTATTTCGCATTAGGATTGTTAGAAAACAACAACTCTCTGCTTGGCTTGACTTAGCAAATTCTGATCATATCTCATCTGTTTGCATCACACTAGATTGGATTGACAACCTAAAATACTACAACGACATGATAGTGCTTTAGGATTAATTGATCTTAAAAACCTATTATCAATTTGGCGCCGTTGCCAGTTTAGTGTTTGTTTGCTATAAGAGATCATTAGAATCGTTAAGATCAAGTTCGTTTTTGTTACACAAGATACTGACATTGTGTTTTTCTGTCTGTGTTTCAGGTACTCACAGCAACCAGCATTACAGACTCATCTCTTATTGGTCTGCTAAAGCCTTGCAGTTACCTGTTATATGCATACACGGTCAAGAGGAAATCAGAATCTCCTTTTCAACGATAACATCGACCGTATCACTCGCCAACTAAGAGAACAGACAGCAACAGACACAATGGCTGACATTGTAGATGACCAAGACCAACCCAACAACATTGGTGCTTGTGACTTCCCACACAATCACAACCAGCGTCATGGAATTGTTCCTCCACCAGTCCAGAATAACAACTTTGAGATCAAGAGCGGTCTCATTGCAATGGTTCAGGGGAACAAGTTTCACGGCTTGCCAATGGAGGATCCGCTTGATCATCTTGACGAGTTTGAAAGGCTCTGTGGCCTTACTAAAATCAATGGAGTAAGTGAAGATGGTTTCAAGCTTCGCTTGTTTCCATTCTCACTTGGAGACAAAGCCCATCTGTGGGAAAAGACGCTACCCCAGGGTTCAATCACGACCTGGGATGACTGCAAAAAAGCCTTCTTGGCTAAATTCTTCTCCAACTCCAGAACAGCAAGACTCCGGAATGAGATATCCGGATTCACTCAGAAGAATGCTGAAACCTTCTGTGAAGCATGGGAGCGCTTCAAAGGTTATCAGACCAAATGCCCTCATCACGGCTTTGGAAAAGCTTCTCTTCTCAGCACACTCTACAGAGGCGTCCTTCCCAAGATAAGGATGCTGCTTGATACCGCTTCCAATGGGAACTTCCTCAACAAAGACGTTGGTGAAGGATGGGAGCTCGTTGAAAACTTAGCTCAGTCGGATGGCAATTACAACGAGGATTATGACAGAAGCATCCGCACCAGTACTGACACTGATGACAAGCACCGCAAAGAGATGAAAGCTCTCAATGACAAACTTGACAAGCTCCTGCAAGTGCAACAGACGCATGTTCACTTCGTCTCTGAAGATGAACAATTCCAAGTCCAAGAGGGGGAGAATGATCAGTTTGCTGAAATCAGTTACATTTAGAACCAAGGTGGCTACAACAAGGGTTACAACAACTACAGACCAAACCCGAATCTGTCATACAGAAGCACCAACGTTGCCAACCCTCAAGACCAAGTCTACCCTTCTCAGCTGCAGCAACAACAACAACCAAAACCGTTTGATCCATACAACCAAGGTCAAGGGTTTGTTCCAAAGCAGCAGTTCCAGGGAGGATATCAATAACAGCAACCACCACCTGGTTTCCCATCACAGCAACATCAAGCACCTTCGCATCCGGATTCTGATATAAAGAACATGGTCCAACAGATACTTCAAGGGCAAGCCACAGGAGCGATGGTAATTGCAAAAAAGTTGGCTGAATTAAACAATAAAGTCGACCGTAATTTCAATGACCTTAACAGCAAGTTTGAATCATTGAGTACTAGACTGCGCTATCTGGAAGGCAATCCTATTTCAACATCCATTTCCAACAACCCAGGCCAACTTCCAGGGAAAGCAATCCAGAACCCAAAGGAGTATGCCACTGCTCATGCTATCACTATCTGCCATGATCGAGAGCTGCCAACTCGACATGCCACTACCTCAATCACTGAGGACAGTGAAGTTCAAGATTCAGCTGAAAAGGCAACAGAGGAGCCTATACTCGATCCATCTACTCGATCACCTCCTGCAGCATCTCAATTTCTTGAAAAACCAGCTGCTGCAATGACCAAGGATACAGTCTTTGTGCCACCTCCCAAGAAATTGGGAGATCCTGGTTCGTTTACATTACCTTGCTCTATAGGTCCTTTAGCCTTCAGTAACTGCCTATGTGATCTAGGTGGTTTTATAAGTCTCATGCCTCTCTCCGTGGCCACGAGACTAGGTTTCAGCGAGTACAAATCTTTCAACAACTCCTTGATCCTGGCTGATGGGTCTGTTAGACTACCTCATGGGATATTAGAAGATCTGCCTATTAAGATTGGAAATGTTGAAATCCCCACAGACTTCATAGTGCTCGAAATGGATGAAGATCCAATAAATCCTTTAATCTTAGGGAGGCCCTTTCTAGCTACAGCCGGAGCAGTCATAGATGTCAAGAAGGGGAAGATTGATCTTAATCTTGGAAAAGATTTCAAGATGGAGTTTGACATTAATGATGCTATGAAGAAACCTACTCGACATGCCCCTAAATCAATCACTGAGGACAGTGAGGTTCAAGAAGGGGAGGCTTCTACTCAGATTGAAATCTCTGTTATTGAGCTCGACTATTCAGCTCAACCTAGCCATCAAACTCAGTCTGCCTTAGAAGAGAAAGCTGCTATAATTGAGCGAATGGTAAAACGATTCAAACCAACTCCATCACCTTCACTTGCTCTCCCATGGAAGTTTAGGAAAACTTGGAAAGACAGATATGAATCTCTTGCAGAAAAACAGCTTGACGAGATGGAAGCAGTGATGCCATTAATAGAAGTTCTCAAGTTGATTCCGGACCCTCACAGAGATGTGAGAAACCGGATACTGGAAAGGCTCAACATGTATCAAGATTCAGGTGATGAATATGATGCTGATCCGATTCAAGTCCCTGATGAGAGGATTATTCAAGAAAAGTTGGAAGATCCTGGATCCTTCACTCTGCCATGTTCCATCAGGCAATCGACTTTCAGCAATTGTCTATGTGATCTAGGAGCTTCAGTCAGTCTAATGCCACTCTCTGTGGCACGGAAGTTGGAATTTGTCCAGTACAGGCCTTGCGACATCACCTTGATTCTTGCTGATAGGACTACAAGGAGACCTTTTAGCCTGCTGGAGGATGTGCCAGTAATGATTAATGGAGTAGAGGTGCCTACTGATTTTGTTGTGCTTGACATGGATGAAGAATCTAAGGATCCTCTGATCTTAGGAAGACCTTTCTTGGCCTCAGTGGGAGCAGTAATAGATGTCAGATATGGTAAGATTGATCTCAACCTTGGGAGGCACGTCAAGTTGTAGTTTGACATCAACAAAACTCCAACAAGGTCAACAACAGAGGGAAAGGCCTTGGAGATTCAGAGAGCAGTTCCAGGAGAAGGATTTGAAGCTGCAAGAGTGAAGGAACCAATTCTAGTCCAGACTCAACCTTCAAACTCAATCGCTCGATCGAATATACCTTCAGCGCTTGATTGGCGAGAGCTCAAAAAGAAATCTGATCTCCAAGAAAGAACCATTCAGAAGCTGACCCACACTGTTGAAAAGCTTAATGACACACTAAGTCATATTCAAAGGGGAGTTCAATCTCAGATCAACACTAACATTACTTCAAGAGGGAGAGTCACTTCGGGATGGTCAGAAGAAAAAGACTATCCACCAGAAGAGGAGGCAGCTTACTTTGAGGAAAGGGGAATTGAGTACTTAGTTGTACAACTATCAAGGGAGAATGCTGAGTATGACGATGAGATCAGTGAAGAAGAGGACTTCTCAAGTTCTCTCTGTCACATATTTTCAGCCTAATAAGTGTGAGGAGTCAAGCTAGAGACTCTAAACAAGCTCACTTGGGAGGAAGTCCCATGATTATCCTTGTATATACTTTTTATTTTTTTTTAGGTATTTTTGATGTGTTTTGGTTGTGTCTTTGGTTCTCAGGGAATAAGTAGCATCTGGAGTAATAAACAAGTGTGTGATTGAGTGTTGAAATAAAAATTGTTTCAATTTTTACTAAACCACTCAATCGCAACATAGGAATGGAGAGCTCGGGCATGCAATCTAGCGGTTTTGGATCACATCCCTTTCAACAATGTTTTTAAACCACTCGATCGCAACACACACTTGGTGAGATCGAGTGGTCATTTATTTGGCTAACCCATTTCACTCGATCGCAAAGGTAGGTGAAAGTGTCCGACGAGAACTTCAATGACAACCCATGCATCCATGAAGTCCACTAGACTTAAATCTCCACCAACACTCCAAAAAGGCCCAAGTTGCGTCCCCCTGTAGCCCATGACACACAAGTGAAGGATTAACAGCCCATACTCAATCACAAGGCGCGTAGGTTAAAGCAGACCCATCCTGCCGACATCATAAAGGGTCATTCCATCCCATCCGTCCATTTAAAGGCAACACACCTCCTCCACACATTCAAATCGCCAAAGGGAGATAAGTATCTCTACTCTTCACTTTTCTACATCACTTGCGATTTTAAAACATCTTTCTAGTTTATCTCTCTACTTCATCACCAAAAACGCTCTCAAATCTTACTCCGCTTCAAGTGTTATTCTTTAGAATAGAGCGTTAAAATCGCTAGATCGCAACTCGAGAAGCCTAGACCACCAAGGCACTCGATCACATCTCTGTCAGAAATCACTCGACCACGCTTTTGGATCCGTCTCTCGTCCCGTAACTCACTCGATCGCAACACTGTCACAACTAGAAGTCACCTCTCTTATTCCCTTTGTTTGTTTCTCACTAACCTACTAAGCTTTAGTTGTGAGTTTCAAATCGATTGCAGCTTCAAGATGAGTGCGCATAGCTACGAATCATCCATGGATGCTGACTTCAATGCTGAAGAAGCTGAATCTTGGTCAAGTAGACCAGAAAGAGAAGCAGAAGAGTATCAGCGATTCGCAGAGGAAACAAAACGAGCTGTTGCTGAGGACCGAAGAAGAAGAGAAATTGCAAGAGGAAAGCGGTCAATGACGGAGCAGTATAAGCTCATCGATGAAGACATGGAGGATGACGCAGAGTACACTCCAGAACCAGTCCGCAAGACAACCAAGTCGCTGATGAAAGAAGATAATCTCACTCCTGAGGATTACTACAATCTCTTCAAGAGAAACCCTTTCTGGGGAACAAGGTATCCCCATCCGGAGACCATGGCGGATCTTGGAATTCTGGAGGACGTTGAGCTGCTGTTCGAGAAGTGTCACATGGCAACACTAATGTCTCACCCTTACCCTGCTTATGAGGAAGAGACCATTCAATTCCTTTCGACTGTTCAAGTAGAGTTGTTTGAAGGGATGTCAGCTGCAGAATTGAGAAAAGAAGGGCTGGGATACTTGAGCTTCACCATTGACGGCTGCGACTACGTCATGACCATCAAAATGTTGGAAGACATGTTCGAGTTTCCTAGTGGCACAGGAACGAAACCAAAGTTCATACGAGATGAGATTAAGGCGTTGTGGAACACAATCGGAGATGACACCACTTTCAGTTCCGCCAGGTCTAAGAGCAATTCTATCCGCAACCCGGCTATCCGCTACTTCCAACGTGCCCTGGCCAATGTCCTTTATGCTAGAAGTGTATCCGCTACCTTAACCAAACCAGACATGGAGACGCTAGACTTGGCGTTGAAAAGTTTACTCCGTTACACCAAGAACGGTGAGACGATAAGAGGCAATTCCAGCGACACACCTCCGTCCATGTATCTTCTCAACCACCTATGCAGCTACAGAGGGTGGGCTTTATCCAATAGCAAGAAGAGAGTAAAAGGAGCTCTTTGCGTTGGAGGGGTGGTGACACCAATTCTCCAATTTTGTGAAGTCCCTTTGACATCGGCTCCAACTGAACCAAGGTGGATGGACATTGCCCATCTAAAGCTTGCCCATGTGATCGAGCACCAAATGCACGATGAGAGATACGCCTACAAGTTTGACCATCCGGTGGTAGGAGATACACAATTCCTCATTCCGTTCCGCGAAATGACGACCATCACGGTGAGAGACAACATTGACTTCTCGCCACCCATCGAAACCCTCCATGCTGTGATTGGAGGCTCTTCATCCAGAAACGTTGCTGAAGAAGTAGAAGAACAGTGCGACAATGAAGAGATTAGCTGGGAGAACTATGACACAAGCAGGTTTCACTTCGAAGAACACAAGCCTCCTTCACGAGAAAGTAAGAGTCTCGCTTAATCACACCAGAAGCTCAGTCTAGTTCAGAAATGGTGCAAGTTTCAGGACAAGATCATCAAAAAGTGTATCAAAGCCCTCAGCTGCACATCATCGACTACTGCTGTCGCGAGAGACAACCCGCCCGAAGACATGCCATCCAGGCGCCATGACATAGCCCCACCAAGGCAATCCGCCTATCAACAGAGAGAACGCACCGCTCCGCAAGAACCCGCAAGGCACTCGTCTCACGAGATCAGAGAACACAAGAGGAAGAAGAATGCAAAGATAGTTCGTTCATCAAGCAAAGGGCGAGTAATGTCAAGGAGGAGATCGCATGATCGCCGTGCTCCACAACCTGCTGGGGTTGCAATTGAGCACGATGATGAGGAGATGGCGGAAGCGCAGCTAGGACCTGTCATGCCTACGGATTACACTCAAGCGGAGATGGATGACTACATCTCCAGGCAATTTTCCTGAGGTAACACACCAAAACACAATTGTAAATACCGTTTTTGTTTTTGTTTCTTGTGTTTATCTTGAATTCTTTCACAAATTTTTATTACACAAGGGACTGTGTAATTTAAGTTTGGGGGAGGGTTCAAGACGTATTTGACTTGTTTTTTGTGAATATCATTTGAGTCTGCATATCATCTAAGACATAGAAAAAAAAAAAAATTTGAAAATTTCTGAAAATGTATTCCACAAAACAGAGTGTTCATGTAGTTGCATTGCATTTAGGATTGAGTCTAGAGTGTTTCATTTAGGATTGTTGCATATGCATCGGGGATAATGAGGAAATAACCTTGCAAGCATGTTGATTTACTGAATAAACTCAATGCCCTTCTTACTAGTTGTCTGATGCATTTGAATGACTTTGAAGTAAAACCGCACCATGTTCTATAGAAACCACTCAATCGCATGTCATGACACCTTTCCATGTCAATTTGAACTTGAATCTGACTTATAATTATCATGTTTGCATCGGTTTTGAACTCGTGGATAGAATACATACTTGGATTTTCTTTCACTTATTCACCACTCTTGTTAATCCAAGTAGCTGCTTCTGTTATTGGAGTAGTTTCCCCACCCTTAACCAACCCTTCTTTCAAGCCATGTTATTTGTGAGAGCATGTAAGGCCTATTTCAGGATTGAGCTTGGTAGAACGTGTTAGGTTTGAGCCGACAAGAGTAGTATCTCATATAGTTCGAATCCGCGTTTTCGGACTTGGTAGGACTAGGTGGGAACTTATTTGGGGAATGAGATTGAGTGTGAAAAGAAAAAAAAACGGGTTAGAGTCTTTAGGAGAAGGAAGCTGAAAATCATATTCAGGTCTAGTGAATGTTTGGGAAGTACATAATTGTTAAGTTATGCTATAAAAAAAGATGGAACAAAAACAGAAAAGATTATAAGAGCCATAAGAGTTTAAGAAAAACCAATTCACTAGACTAGACTCATAGAGTATAAGAAAGTTTCTCCTTAAGAACAAGAGCCAAAGAAAAGAAAAGACAGATTGATCCAAGAAAAAATCGAAATATGCTTTTAGTGCAAAAAGGTAGACTTAGGATCATCAATGGGTTTAGAAATAGGACCATCTACTAGTTATTCACGGTTATTGTCATTGGGTAGATGGGGTGCTATTCTTGTATGCATAGGTTGGCACTTACCTTTAGCATTCTTCTAAAGCTCAGTCTATTTTTATTGAGAGTCCCCTGTTATTAAAATCTGAACCACCTTCAAGGGACCATCTTTGTCTCATAACCTGTCCTTAGCCAAACGAGTTCACTAACGATGCACAGCTTGATTCATGTTTTTGAACTTAATGAATGTTAAAGGGATTGGTTGATTTTGACGCATTATGCAATTGAGTGTGGGTTTGGATTATAACAGAGCATGGCTAAAGTTTTTAAGTAGAAGTCGTTCACCTCGCATCTTAGAACTATTAACTTGGACATTGAGCTTAATTACTTCATCACATGTTTTGGTTCTGAGTCCCCAACTTCAAACCTCTCTTCCCGCTTATGTTTTCTTGTTTGCTTGAGGGCAAGCAAAGACTAAGTTTGGGGGAGTTGATATGTCTATAATTTGCATGATTTAAGCATTCATTCTTCATCACTTTGTCATTGTTTCAATCACATTTCATCTCATTAGTAGTCGTTTTAGTGTGTTTTGCATACTTAGGACGTTTTTGCATTAGGATTGCATGTGCATTGCATATTTGGTTGTTTTCAGGTACTTTGGATGCTTTTGGAGTTCAAACAGAGGAGAAACAGAACAGAAATTCAGAACGCTCAATCACGCCTTCAGCCAAAGCACTCGATCGCAACCTCGGAGCCCTGACAGAGCAAAGCACTCGATCGCAACCCCAGAAACTGTCATGAAGGGCAAAACCACTCGATCACAACCCCGGAGCAATTTCAGAAGAAACCACTCGATCGCAAGATCGAGCAGAAGCTGTCATGGAGGACATATCACTCGATCACCACCTTGTCATCAGAAGCCCATCTACTCATTCCTCACCCAACCAGACAAGCTGAGCATACAGAAGAGAAGAGAAGCTGAAGAAACCACTCGATCACCACTTCACGTCATCTACTCGATCGCACCACTTGATCGCAGGGTCGCTGGACCATTCCATCTCGTCTTCACTATAGACCACTCGATCGCAAGACGGAGTTCCCGAAGCCCAGTTTGATCAGTTACACTCGATCACAGGGAAGCCCATTTCAGCCCATCAGATGCTCGATCGCAGAGTCTCGATGTGAAGACCACTATCTCGAACTTTCCTTATTTAACTTTTCTCGCTTATATAAGCAGCCTCTAAGGGGTTTCCCTAGGGCATCCAGTCTTTATTTTCAGTTTTTACCTAGACTTGTTTTCGTAGCCGCAGTGTGTTGTTCCTGCGACTTTGTATTCGCTTTCAAGTATTTTATAATTCAGTTTTCGTTTCAGTCTTTATCATTTCCTGTTATCATGTTTTCAATCGTTTCATTGCTATTGTTTTTGATTATGTCTGAGTAGTGAATTGTATTTCTGAGGATGGGATAGAGTAGTCGTGGTTGCCTTAGTCGCTTTAGATGGTTGAGTTTAGATTGTTTGAATCCCTTCTGGATTAGTTGCGCTTATTGCTTGTTCCTTTCTGATCAACTGGAAAATGAATCCAGACATTCTCGCACCCAAAAGGTGTTTGATGGAATGTCTGATCCACTAATTCCAGAGATACTCGTCTCTATCCCAAGGTATTGGCCGTTTAGAGTGGGTATTGGCTTTAACAAGTTGATTCGATATTGCCTGCTTAGTTAGAGATCGCTAATGGTGATTAGGTCTGTGTCTAGCTCTGCTTGAGAATTTCTATCACGGTAGTGAATTGATCTGCTTTTGAACTTGTTGTCAAGGGATGGCTTCTGTGAAGTTTTGTCAACCGTCTAAATAGATTAAGGAGACCACGCTATTCGATTACCCTGTCCTTAGGAATCTCTCATCCATTTGATTGCCTGCTATCTTACCTGCTTTGTTATTCAACTGCCTGCTATTGCTAGTTTGCATTTCAGTTTCATTTCATTTCGGTTATTTCGCATTAGGATTGTTAGAAAACAACAACTCTCTGCTTGGCTTGACTTAGCAAATTCTGATCATATCTCATCTGTTTGCATCACACTAGATTGGATTGACAACCTAAAATACTACAACGACATGATAGTGTTTTAGGATTAATTGATCTTAAAAACCTATTATCACAGTACTTGCCGTAGGGGTTCCAAAGATCGTAGAATTCATTGTTTTCGACCGACCGGCCGCTTACAACATAATTCTCGGAACTCCGTGGATTTACCAAATGAAGGCTATACCTTCAACTTATCACCAATGCGTGAAATTTCCGACTCCTGCAGGAATCAGAACCATTCGAGGAGATCAGGAAACATCGCGTTCTTGCTACCTCATGGGATATCGTTTAAAGCTCAAATAGCAATTAATGATAAACGCGAAGCAAGAGAGCACCTCGCGTTACCCAAGTGGTCTCAGTTCGAATGAAGTTACCACAGAAATTGAAATTGATTCCGAATTTCCAGATCGAAAAGTAAAAATCGGTACTACTTTAGATTCAGAAATCAAAGATCAATTGGTAACATTCCTAAAGGAAAATAAACATACTTTCGCCTGGTCGGCAAAAGATATGCCCGGAATCGACAAAAGTATCATTACCCATGATTTAAACGTCGATCCCAGTTTTAAACCCCGTGGTAGTCAAAAAGAAGAAAACTGGGTCCTGACCGAGCTCAAGCGGTCAATGACAAAGTTGATAAGCTTTTGAAAATTGGTTCCATTAGAGAAGTAAAATACCCGGACTAGTTAGCAAACCCCGTGGTAGTCAAAAAGAAGAATGGAAAGTGGAGAGTATGTGTCGATTTCACCGACATTAACAAAGCATGTCGAAAAGACAGTTTTCCTCTCCCACATATCGATCGGCTCGTAGAATCAACGGCCGGAAACGAACTCTTAACATTTATGGATGCATTTTATGGATATAATCAGATCATGATGAATCCCGAAGATGAAGAGAAAACATCCTTCATAACAGATAGAGGAATCTACTGTTATAAAGTTATGCCATTCGGTTTAAAAAATGCCGGGGAAACATACCAACGTTTAGTTAACAAAATGTTTGCAAAGCATTTGGGCAAAACGATGGAAGTTTATATAGATGACATGCTCGTAAAATCTCTTAAGAAGAGCACATCACACATCTTGAGCAGTATTTCAAAATTCTGAACGAGTTCGGAATGAAATTAAATCCAGCTAAATGTTCCTTTGGCGTGCCTTCCGGAGAATTCCTAGGGTACATAGTCACGGAAAGAGGAATAGAAGCAAATCCTAATCAGATTAACGCTTTCCTCACAATGCCTTCGCCAAGGAACATTAAAGAGGTCCAACGGTTGACGGGCAGAATTGCTGCATTTAATCGTTTCATCTCGAAATCTACAGATAAATGTCTCCCTTTTTATCAAATCTTGAAAGGGAACGAAAAATTTCGGTGGGATGATCAATGCGAAGCAGCATTTGGTCAACTCAAAACTTATCTGACAACACCGCCGATTCTCTCAAAACCTGAATCAGATGTGAAACTTTATCTTTACATTTCAGTTTCTAACCATTCCATAAGTGGGGTTTTAGTTCGAGAGGACCGAGGTGAACAAAAGCCAATTTTCTACATAAGTGAATCTCTTACTAGTCCAGAAACGAGATATACCATGATGGAAAAATTAGCTTTAGCAGTAGTCATATCTGCTAGAAAACTCATACCTTATTTCCAATCTCATCCGATAGAAGTTTTAACTTCTCATCCACTTCGCTCAATTCTTCACGGTCCAAGTCAGTCCGGTAGATTGGCGAAATGGGCAATCGAACTTAGTGAGTACGATATAGAATACAAAAGTCGAACTAGCGCAAAGGCACAAGTACTGGCTGATTTCGTAACCGAACTACCATTAGAGGATGGAATCCTTGTCGAAACAGACTCTACATGGAAATTACATGTAGATGGCTCTTCTTCTAAACAAGGATCCGGAATCGGTATAAGGCTCGAAACTCCGACAAAAGAAATAATCGAAAAATCATTTCGATTAATGTTCCCGGCTTTGAATAATGAAGCGGAATACGAAGCTCTCTTAGCAGGACTTCGGCTTGCTCTTGCAATTGGAGCAGAAAAAATAATAGCTTATTGTGATTCTCAGCTAGTTGTAAACCAATTCGCTGGAGATTACGAAGCTAAGGCTCCTCGAATGGAAGCCTATCTTTCGGCTGTCAAAAAATTAGCCGGAAAATTCAAAGAATTCGAATTAGTTCGAATACCTAGAGGAGAAAACACTTCGGCAGACGCTTTAGCTGCCCTAGCTTCTACCTCAGATCCCGAGCTCAAACGAGTTATCCCAGTTAAATGTATTTCTTCACGAAGTATTTCAGTTGAAGAAACAGAAAACGATAACATTTTGGAGGCCGAACTCATTGAAACTCCAAAATTAAGTTCGGAAAATGAAAATAGTTCACTTGTCGTCACCAGATCGCGAAAATCTAAAGATGATGAACTTATTCCACCACTGGAACTTCCCAAAAGAAAGTCAAGAAGAAAATTAAAGGATCAAGAGGTTCCCATTAAAGAACCGTCTCGAACTGAACAGACACCTCCAGGTGATGAAGAAGTTCAGGAGACAATCGAAGATCGTGATATCCCTTCCGAACCCGAACCAAGGAAGTTTATACTCAAGGATAATACTTCCGCTAATGATTGGGGGGCTGACTGGAGGGTACCCATCAAAAATTTCATTCTTAATGGAGAACTACCATCGAACGAATGGCAAGCTCGCAAATTAAGAATCATCAGCGCTAAGTATTGCATAATTAAAGATTCGTTATACAAGAGAGGTGTCAGTGACCCTTATCTTTTATGAATTTTCGGACTTGAAGTTGAAATAGTGACAAGCGAGGTCCACGAAGGGCTTTGTGGTAGTCATTCTTCGGGACGATCAATGGCTTTCAAAATCAAACGGTTAGGATGTTTCTGGCCAACTATGATTTCTGACTACATCGATTACGCCAAACGGTGTAAAAAGTGTCAGATGCACGCTCCTCTTATTCACCAGCCATCTGAAATTTTATCATCTATATCCACTCCATACCCTTTCATGAGGTGGTCAATGGATATAGTTGGTATGATGCATCGCTCAACGCGAGGCGTCCAATACTTATTAGTTCTAACGGACTATTTTTCCAAATGGATTGAAGCTAAAGCTTATATAAGCATACATGATTCTGTAGTAAAGACATTCTTGTGGAAGCACATTATTTGTCGCTATGGAGTTCCCTACGAAATAGTAACGGACAATGGTCCTCAATTCATTTCAAATGACTTTGAAGACTTTTGTTCCGCTTGGGGAATAAAACTTAGCTACTCAACGCCGAGGTATCCTCAAGGAAATGGGCAAGCGGAAGCTTCCAATAAAACCATTCTCAGCAATCTTAAAAAACGCTTGAGTGCTCAAAAAGGTGGATGGTATGACGAGCTGCAACCTGTGTTGTGGGCTTATCGAACAACCCCGAGGCGAGCAACGGGAGAAACTCCATTCTCATTAGTTTATGGAATGGAAGCTGTAGTCCCAGCCGAGCTAAATGTTCCTGGTTTACGCCGGAGCGAAGCTCCACTTAACGAGGAATCAAATTCTAAATTATTAGAAGATGTTCTCGATACAATCGATGAAAGGCAAGACCAATCCCTTATTCGACTTCAGAATTATCAACAGTTGACCGCTCGATACTATAACTCAAAGTTGAAAAACAGACCCTTAAATTTAGGGGGGAATTTGGTTTAAGGGGAGTGTTCGATAACACAAAAGAAGGAGCTGGAAAACTCGGTATTAACTGGGAAGGCCGTTATCAAATCACAGAAAAAATCCGAAATGGCGTTTACCGTTTACAAGACCTTGACGGAAATCCCGTTCAAAGGCCTTGGAACATCATCAACTTGAAAAAGTTCTATTGCTAAAGCAAACACATTCGAACTACGATTTGGCTTGATCCTATTATGGGTACTTAGGCAGCTCGCTTACACGAGTCCAGCTATAAAAATAAAAATATTATTTCAAATCATGGAATCTTGTTTTTATCCTCGGGCGAGAATATAAAGTACATTGCAAACAATGTATAAATAAATATTTCTAGCTAAACAAAAATCAGATCTAGAAGGGTCTTGAATTACGGAACAGTTCTGCTCCTTGGCCTGCAAGGTCAACGATGCTCATAATGCAACCTGGCATGTTTCCGTACTCCTGAAGTCCTAGTTCAATCCAATCGGAAGGATGGGCTTCGAGGCGATGAAGCTCGCGAGCAATGTCGAGGCAACGCTTCCCTAGTTCCCTTTTCCTTTTCCTAATCTCTTTTTCTCATCTTCGAGCTCGTCGTGCCGAATGATGAGCTGAAGAAAATAAAACGCTTCGTTTAGCAATGACAAAAGTAGTCAAAATCACTGGGGAAAACAATACCTTGTTAATAAATTCCTCGGCCTTGACACGATCTTGAGCTGACAATCTTTCGATTAATACGATCAGAACCTGAATGCTGGTTCCCTTCCTCAATATTCGTGACTCTTCCGGTTCGCCAGTTCCTCCCGTTTTTGTAAGTTCGATGTCTGGCGCTTCCGGAAGATCATCACTTATCACTCTTAATGAGTCAGAAGGATTTTCTGAAGAATTACCTTCCTCGAACATTTTTGTGGAATTATTGTTGATAAAACTCAATGATAAATTACACCCACTTTATACTCGAAAATTACTCGACCACATTTAAGAGGATTAATTGACGATTTCCCAAATCTGAAATTACTACTTTTATGGAAAATGTAATCGAGTTAATTGCTAATTATATTCCCTAGATTAAACGCATTAAATAAGATTTGAGTAAATCGGAAAATTTAAAGCAAACGGGGAAATATAATTAATGTTGCTGGGCCTCAAGCCCAGTGGCATTTTACAAACATTAATAAGAAAGTGTCGATCAAAAGTCTTCGCCCGATAGTGATTCCAGCGAGGTGGAAGATCCCGAACAGCTTTCCGAGGATAATCCCTCGTCAGAAGATAAATCAAGGGGGCCAGAGAAGTCATCAATAGTTTTCATCTCCGGTTCCTCATCTTCTTCAGTTCTTAACATCAGAAGTCTCCGAAACTCTGAAGAACATGAAACAAAAGAGGACTCATCGCTGGTCGCCAAGGATAGACGATAAAATTTATCCAGCATGCGGAGGAATCTTCGGAGACAAGTAGGCATTATGGCCACAATGTCTAAACCATTCCTCTCCCATTCATGCGGTTCAGATTCCAGGCGAAGGATCTCTCTTTCCATCCTCTTTATGCGCTCATCAAGAGCACGACGCCTCCTTCCGATTCTTTGTCTCTTATCACATAAAGCTTTATGTCTCCCGACGATCTGTTTGAACAAACATTTTGTCAAATATCCAAAAGGAAGGAATTTACAGTCTTCTGAGAAGACTAAAAATTAGAAAAGAAACCTTTTCCAGGAAGTCATAACATTTGACCCTTTCCTTCCCTGTTCGGAAATGAAAAAACGTTGGGTGAATAACTCCCTTTGGAGAGAATCCATCTTCGGATTCAAACAATGGGTTTCTTATAATGAACTATGGTAATCTTTCAGAATTCCTTTTAAAGGAGAAAGAGGTTCAGATTTCTAAAATAATTATATATTGCGGGCCTGTTAGAGCAGACTTCGGGTCCAATTAAAACATGGCCCAACAATTCCGAAGCCATTTTTTGGCAATGATCGAAACCATTGCCTGGTCATATTTATGACAAAATTCTCATGAATTATAAATCTTATCCCTCGATAAAAAAAACTTAAGCCGAGCTCCATCCTCGCCTTCGAGAGACCGAGGAAAAATACATATTAAGATTTTTTCTTTAAAAAAAGGCAAGTGACCCTGATCAGCTCATCTCTCACAATTCATAAAACCTCTTTGGTGGGCTAGGATTTGCAAACCTAGAATCGCATCCAAACGTTTTGCTTAAAAAAAAAAAAAAATCATATGCAGGAGCATGTACATGGTTGTGTTCAGCCACACTAATTAAACAAAATATTTCCGTCAAACAGAATAGTCCTCATGGACTCGACAAAACAATTTTTGAAGAGCGTTCCTCTACCTCTAGAGAACCTTCGTATGGCCGAGAACCTTCGCCGACCTCGAATTGGGAGGGGGAATCTCCAAATACCAAAGAAAATGGTTTCAAATCAAGAGAAGGGCGGGAAGCCGAAGATAACTCGGATTCGACTGTAGCGAGCTCAGCAGAAATTTCCCTTCTCTCATCCTCTAGCGAAATTCTTCCACTCTCTATTCCCCCAATCAGGTCTAGATTACTCTTCAGCTCGGCTCGGTCGGATTGAAGTTTAGTCTAGACTTCCTCGTCTTTGATGAACTTCATGATAGACAGAATGAGTTGCCTACCAAAGCCCCTCATCTCTTCTTGAGCGTTATGTTCGGCTTCAGCGATATCACGAGCCCTGTTCCTAATTAAAAGCTCGGTCTTTTTATTCGTTTCTTCGAACAAATCCGTAGCCTCTTCTAGCTCAGATTCCAAGCGAAGAGCGTCAGACCTCGCAGAATCTCTTTCAGCGTCCGCAATTCTGATGCGTTGCTCATTAGCTGCTAGAGTTTTCTTCATATTCTCAAAGGATGATTCGAGGGCTTTTGCCTGCTCGAATCGCTCAGACTGGTTGGCTAATCTAAGTTCATCAACCTCCTTTTTAGCCTTTGCGGTCTCTCTCATCGCTTGATGAAGAAGGTTCTCATAATGGAAGATCATCCATTAGTCTCCATAAACGCCTTCGGAGTAAAAAAAAACGTGTCATTAAGACAAAAAGTTTTTTACTTAAGAAAAAGGGGTTGACAAAATCAAAAACCAAAAAATTTGAACCTGGGATAGGTAGCAGGCTCGATTGACGTACATCTGACGGATTTCCGGCCTCCAAACCGAAAAAGGAGGAAGGGACGTCCCTTTCCTGGTTTGAAAACTTTGGAAGATGTCTCCAATCTCTTCTCCGCCTACAAAACAGAGGAGAATAGTAGGTTGATAAAATAGCTGCAATCTGTAACAAGTCTTGCTAAGGCTTGCGTTCTAAAAAAAAAAAAAAAAACTTACCAGAAATCGAAGCGGTTAAAGGGCTTTGAGTCCTAACACTCAGTCCTTGGGACAAGGAAGCCTCCGGTCTCGGCTCATCGATTTCTTCTGGAATTACTCTGTCTCCCGGGAGAGGGAGCTCAGAGTCTAAAGGTTCAGAAGAGGGGAAAACATAATGCAAAAAGCTAGGGGCTCGTGGCGGAGAACTTAGTCTAACGGTTTTGAGTCTCTCGTTTGATAAAGTATCCGAGTCTGGAGCCTTCCTCTTTGTGCAAAGAGAAGAAGTTTCTTCTCTCTCCCTCTCTTGTGCGGAAGAGCAAATAGCGGTGGCAACTGGAGGGTCGTTAGGAATGTCGGCTCCATGAGAATCCACCGCACTTGACAAAGCCGCTTCTAAAGAACCGTCATCAACCAAGAGGGTCTTCCTGTGGAAGTTACCAACCCTGGATATTGCAGCTATCCGCTTCTTTTTTCCAATTTCGGATAATTGATCCTTAAGAGCCTTAGTCTCAGCCTGGATTTTTCTTTTATCTCGAGCATTCAGGCTCGAAACATCTTTCTCTTCAGGAGAAGGGTCGAGGGGGTGAGTTTTACCATCTTTAATAGCGAGCCCCGCATTATGAATACGTTGAAGGGTAAAGGAATCCAATTTGTTTCACCCTCAGAAACGATTCGGAAGAAAGATAAGAAATCAACAGTTGGACGGGGGATAAGTTTGGTTCCCTGAAATAAAGTGTTGAGTTAAGAATTCTGTTTCTTTCACACAATACAGTAAAAAGACAATAAAGGATGATTCTAACCAAGTTTGGGCGACCATTTTGGGAGGAGAAGACCGGAAAGCCCTTGGACGGAATGAGGATTAATTCGGAAAAAGAACCAGTATTTCCTCCAAGGCCCATCATTTAGGGGCATTCCGTCGATGAGGTTACGGTCAAAAATAGTATTCATGGAAAAAATACCCTCTGCCGTAGAATCACGGGCTCGAAATAGCCCTAAGAGTTCGCTGGTGGTGAGAGAAAACCCTGCCTCCGCCGAGACGGTCAGGGTGCTCAGGACGTACCGGAGGAAGTTGGGAGCCATTTGGGGAAAATCGATCCCTAAATATAGGAGATACAAAAGGAGAACTTCCGGTATGGGAAAAAATAAACCACAACCCTTGAAATAGACTTCATATGCAGAACAGTAACCCTCTCGCACCATTTCCGGAGACTCATTTGGTCCAGGAAGAGAGAATTCTATTTCCTGAGGAATGTTGCAAAGGCGACGAAGAGCGCCAAGGGAAGCATGGGTCGATTGAGACCTGAAATGCGGACCGAATTTATCTCCTGTTTGGGAAAAGACTTCGTCCCCTCTGGGAACAGGGATTCCTTGGCTGTCATCTTCGTTGTCTGAAACGTAGACGGCTGGGGAAGACATTTTTTACTAAGAGATTTTTCTTTCTCTGGTTTGGTAAAAGCTTTCAGGGGTGAATGTACGCTCTAAAAGCCGTCGTTCCATTTAACCCTATTTAGCGGAAAATCGCCTCGAGACTATTGGGAAGTGGGACAGTTTTCCCGAAGTATTAATAAAAAATTAAGAAATTAATGATGACGGTTGTCAGGGAAATCAAATCATCTGATTATCCGAGATCGGCGTAACAGCGTAAAACATAGAGAAATTCTAGAATGTCACTTGGGGGGCTAAATGTTGGGGTCGGATCTCACACACTTTCGGTAGGATCCACTTGGATCTGTCCACGTCATTATTACACAATAATCCTCTCGGATTTCTAGATACTTTATTAAACTTGACCGGTTGGGAGTTCGATTCAGTTTACCAAAGGAGTTCGATCTTTACCAGTACGGAGTTCGCTCTTATTTAACATACAGTTCGCATAGAGAAAGACCGAAGCGAGGAGAATATTGTTCGAGGCTCGCGGTAGCTAGGAGGCTTCTTCGCGAGGACAGGCTTCGGATACTCGGAGAAGAATGGGCTCGGGTACCCAGAGAAGAGTGGGCTCGGGTACCCAGAGAAGAGTGGGCTCGGGTACCCGAGCTGTCTGGCAGGGTACCCCGAGCTGTCCGGCAGGGTGCCCCGAGCTGTCCGGCAGGGTACCCTGAGCTGTCTGTCAGGGTAACCCGAGCTGTCTGGCGTGGTACCCCGAGCTGTCTGACAGGGTACCCCGAGCTGTCTGGCAGGGTACCCCAAACAGGTTAATTCGGGATGTTGAAGTTTGGCTCGGTCTCACAAGATGGATGAAATCCGACCCCAACAGTTAGCCCCCCAGCTCGTTGACTTGAGAAAGTGTGACGAGCTTCACGATCATAGGGCCGAGCCATTTGATTTTATTTCCGAGCCGTCCATTTATGCCGAGGCGATTTATGCTTCAATGTCGGTTAATATTCTTTTGACGATTCGACTTCTTTTGTCGTTTCGTCCTCCCATGGCGTGTGACGGTTGGGATTCCTTCTCGAGAAGTGGAAAGGTCTTTTGCTGATTACCGAGGTTTGTGCGGATGTGAAGAACTTTAATACTGTTCACGGGTGCCCGACGCGCCCGAGATTTGGGCGGATGTGAAATGTCTTAAGATCTATTCGTACCCGACGCACCGAAGCGTTCTATAAATTCTAAGTCTCCGACTTTTTCTCTCATTTTGCAACTGCAAAGGAAAATTTTCAAGGTTCGTTCTCTTTTCTCTCTGATCTTGATTCTTTCCTTTTTTTCCATTTTCCGTTTTACCTCCGCCCTATTCGCCGCCGTGGTTAGATCTAGGTTGATTTCTCCGATCTGCCAAGTTTTGTTTTTCCGATCAATCTCTTTCAGTCGCCCGAGCCAGTAGATGTCTCTCTCTGATTCTAGTGATTCGTCCCGAGGCGAGGACCTTCTCCCTGTTCATAAGAGAAAGATGGTTTGGAGTTCCTCGAGCGACCCCGAGGCGGTTATGCCCGAGGCCAGTTTGTCAGATCTGCCCGAGCCAAATAGGGACAGTGATGCGGAGTCATCATCCTCAAATCGAGAAGATCCGAGCCAATTCATAGCTCGGGATGATGCAATCGCCGATGTGGCTCGTGATCAGGACCTGCCCGATGACCCCAAAGCGACATTACGGAGGAGGACGCGTCCCTCGGCTGCGGACGAGGCCGGAGGTTCACATTGGGAAGATGCGCCCGAGCGGGAAGCACCCGAGCCTGTAAATCCCCTCGCAGTGAAAGCTGAGGAAGTTTTTTACGATCCTGTGGAAGCTGCGAAATTGCTCCAAATGGCCTTGCAAGGTATAGCGGGTCCCAAGAAGAGAAAACGAGCCAAGAAAATGAGGAAACCCGACCCACTGGGCTCCACTTTGTGTACGAACGATTCCCTTCGGGATCTTAAGCTAGGTTTAACCTTAGCGAGGGAGTTGAAATGAGGCTCCCAACTCCGAACGAGCGGGCAGATAATCCTCCCGAGGGCTTCTTCACCCTTTATGAAGGATTCTTCTATCACTGCTTCCTTTGGCTTCCGATCCCGAGGCCAATTCTAGCGTTCTTATGGTCGTACAAGATAGCTATATCGCAGATCACGACCCGAGGCCTCCGACACCTTGTGGGGATTTTGGTCCGAGGCATCGAGACAGATAATAATATTAGCCTTGATCATTTGAGGAATTTCTTGGAGGTTCGTCGCATCCAAGGCTTAGTAGAGAGGTTCTATATATCCCCGAAGACGAATAGGAGGGTTATCGGCGGATTCCCGAGCAAGGATGAGAAATATACCGACCATTTCTTCTATGTCGCTCTGAATGAGTATAGCGTCCATGAGGACTACCTAGGGATGATTGTTAGAAAATGGAGAAAAATCGGTATTACGCCCGAGCTGTGTTTGCTATTTTGTTTTAACTTGTCTTTTTGCTGATTATTCTCTCGTTTATGCAGATCGGGATCCATCGTTTCTCGAACGCATTCCTGAAGATTTCCTAAACGTCCACAGTGAGTTGATAGCTTGGAAGTGTGATTGGACCAAACACTTCTCGCAAGATAGGATCGAGAGGGCATTGCGGTTGTTACACGGAGCTCCTTGCCAATCCTCTTCAGAATCATCCGATCATCGCTTAGGTCACCTCATCGAAATGCAGGGTGCCGCGCAATCTTTGAGGGCGAGGAAGGCTGCCGAGAGGAAGGCGGCTCGGGAAAAGGCTGTGCTGGAGGCGAACTTTAAACCGCCTACTCCCCCCGAAGTCAGAGATGATTCCGAGGTTGCCACCGATACCGAGGCGATCAAGGAGGCTCGGGATGTTACGGCCTTGGTTGGAACCGAGGCCTCTGTCGAAATTCTGCCAACGACAGAAGTTTCCGAGGCAGCGGGAGCCTCGGCTGTTGTTGCTCCGAGCGCCGAGGCAAAGGCTAAGGCAAAAGGGAAGAGACCCCGAGGTGATAGCTCGGGAGGCCGTAGAAAAGAGAAGAGGAGTCGTGGTGAGGCTCCCATCTTTAAGGATAAGATAGCTTCCACTAATGTTCTTGCTTCTTGCTCGGGTCCGCCATTGGCTGCAGCCGAGGCTTTGCTTGAGGCCGAGGGTTACCGCGAAACCGCCGCGGGATTTTTGAAGGTATTGATTTGTTTCCGAGGCGTTTCGCTATATTTTTTTATATCTTTCCACCAACTTCCTGATTTTTATATCCCAGTCTCTCAACTCGATGAATTCCATGGTTCGATCCTACGACTCTGCGAACCGGAAATGCGAGATTTCCCGAGCCGAGGTGTAACGTCCGCGTCCCGCGATCCTAAAGGGGGCCGGTTTGTTTTAGGGAAAACTAGATCATGGTCGAGAAAGACTTATGAACAAGTTAACCCAAGGAACGAAAGAAACGTTTAAGTCATGAAAAGGGTAGATGACTTAGACGGTTTCGGGATAATCTAGTGATCATGGAGAAATGATCATGGAAAGAATGGAAAGGGCGTAGTCAAGGCCGAGAAAACGGACCGAAAGACTTAGCCGAAAAGAACGGACGAAACTGTCCGAGCTAATCCAGCTAGGTGAGCTGGATGAACTAGCTAGCTCAGCTATGTGAGCTAAACCAGCTGGAGGACTAGCTAGCTCAGCTAGGTGAGCTGACCGGCAGCTCAACCGAGCTCGGTGAACTGATCGAGTACTGACCCAGCTGGGTGGTCCGGTCAGCTGACACTCGAGCTGGTGGACTGTGGTAGCTCGGGATGAAGAGGTGTAAGGTCGAGCGGTTACCGACGAACGGTTACCGTTGGCCAAAGGGTGGATAAGGCCGAACGGTTACGATCGGAAAGACGCAACCTTTCGGAAGGGTGCAACGAACGGATGTGATGTTTCGGAAACACACCCATTCGCCCCTTATATAAGGGAGGACGCCCAAGACACTTGGGAATCACCATCACAACCCAAACGGGGTCCCAAAACACTCTACGAAGTGTTGGTCGGAAAGGGGGTGCGGCTCGGCGAGTATCTCCGGAATCGGAATGGATTCTCGGAGCCTCGACCGAACTGATGCGCATGCTACCTCCCGATCCAACGGTTCGATAGAATGTATTGAGGGATGGATGGGATGGACCGATCGTCTTAGAGACGGATCGGATCGGACAGACCGATCGTCGTACGGATGGATTGGATCGGAGAAGAAGACGGATCCGGATAGACCGTCGCACAGACGGATCGACCGACCGGGATAGGCGGATCGATCGTCGTGTCAACAAGTCGGATCGACGTATGACCGGATAGGTGTACGATCGGATAAACGGATCAAGGCTTAGATCGGCGGATTGATCGATCGTACCGATCGGCGGGATGACCGATGGTACGTATCGGAGATCTTGTCGAGGGAACATGGCGGATTACATGATCGAGGATTCGATGAGAACCGCTGAAGGGTTCGACGACTTGATTGATGGTTCGGGTCGATAGCTCGATTATGGGGTCGATGGATCGTCCGTTCTATGAATCATATCGTCGAGGGAAGGACACGAAAAGGAAATGGATCGGCAAAATCTAAGGGGCGTACGTTTGGAGGACGGATGGACCAATGAGCCAAGAGCTTAATTTGGCCACCGTGAACCAAGGGAAACGTACGATCCCCAATCTCTATCGTAGGGACTTAGACCAGTGGGGTTGGTTGGATGAATGGCTAAGTAACGATAGAGATTGGTCCATCAATACACGATTGGTTAAGAATCGTTGTACGAATGGAATAAGGTAACAAAAAGGCTAAGGGGAGGATCAATGAACAGATCGAAGAGGAATCAAATCCGCATGTTGGCCAAGGTATGTAAACGAATCTAACTTATTAGTTAAGCTAGACGTTTGAGAATTGGCTGTTGGATTAAGGATAAAAGAATATGCAATCGTTAGACTTAGAATGGTTAGCGAACAAATTGCATGACTTGGCCGAGTAAATGATTGATCTAAAGTCTAAGGGACAAAAACAATCAAACCGGTACAAGGGTTGGTTGGAATTAGACCAAAGGGTAGAAAGACTTCCGCTGGGTACTAAGAAAGCGATTATAGAATTAAGCCTCGTAAAGGCAATTCTATGTTAAATCGCGAAAAATATAGAGGTTCGGCCGGGAAGAGGCACGAACGAGCGTCAATGGTCGACGGACGCCGAGACGTCCGGGACGGGACGCTACAGTTGGTATCAGAGCATGCTTGATCCTAGGATGGATAAGTGCTCGGGAAAAGGTCATGGTAAATGACTACTAAAAGTGTAACTTAAATGATTGAGTCCTCGGGGAACCGAATGATGAACTTGAACATTAGTGTTGGTGAGCCGGAAGGGAATTGAGGCAAGAACGCGATTACATGCTTGGAAACCAAGAGAGTTTGCTAAGATGAATTGGTTAAGCCAAGATGATTACCCAAGGTGCAAGAACCACATGTGTAGCAAGTGAATAATTATTCGGAGAAAGGGGCTGATTATAAAAGTTGAAAATGTTATGCTAAGTGTTTGGCGGATAAGGAAGTTGAGGTGAATGAGATTGATGTGCTTGAGGAAAGGTTACCCAAGGCATGATCGGGCACCAAGATACGAGCCTTGTAGTCAAACGACTTAACATAACGGGGAAAAAAGGTATTGATCTATTCGGAGAATGACCAAGATCAATAGAAATTAGATCTCGTCGGAATTTGACGAAGATCGGGAAAGAGTTGATCTATTCGTTGAAAAGATCAAGGGATATTGACCGAGTCCGGTAAAGGACCAAGGTCAGAAATTATTGACCAAGTCCGGTAAAGGACCAAGGTCGGGAATTATAGACCGAGTCTGAAAAGGACCAAGGTCGGGAATAATGACCGTGTCCGCAAAGGACCAAGGTTGGGAAATATAGATCGAGTCCGGTAAATGGACCAAGATCGGGAAAATGGATCGAGTCCAAGAAAGGACCAAGATCGGGAAAATGGATCGAGTCCGAGAAATGGACCAAGATCGGGAAAAATTTGATCGAGTCCAAGAAAGGACAAGGATAGGATAATTTGATCGAGTGTCGGAAAAGACCAAGATCGGGAAGCTTGATCAAATTCGGAAATAGATATTTGTTCAAGTGTGACATCTAAAGTCTTCGGAAGACTAAAGATGGGAAAACGTTAAGGAGTAAAGAAACTCTAACACCCGCCGAATTCGAGGACGAATTCATTTTAAGGGGGGTAGACTTGTAACGTCCGCGTCCCGCGATCCTAAAGGGGGCCGGTTTGTTTTAGGGAAAACTAGATCATGGTCGAGAAAGACTTATGAACAAGTTAACCCAAGGAACGAAAGAAACGTTTAAGTCATGAAAAGGGTAGATGACTTAGACGGTTTCGGGATAATCTAGTGATCATGGAGAAATGATCATGGAAAGAATGGAAAGGGCGTAGTCAAGGCCGAGAAAACGGACCGAAAGACTTAGCCGAAAAGAACGGACGAAACTGTCCGAGCTAATCCAGCTAGGTGAGCTGGATGAACTAGCTAGCTCAGCTATGTGAGCTAAACCAGCTGGAGGACTAGCTAGCTCAGCTAGGTGAGCTGACCGGCAGCTCAACCGAGCTCGGTGAACTGATCGAGTACTGACCCAGCTGGGTGGTCCGGTCAGCTGACACTCGAGCTGGTGGACTGTGGTAGCTCGGGATGAAGAGGTGTAAGGTCGAGCGGTTACCGACGAACGGTTACCGTTGGCCAAAGGGTGGATAAGGCCGAACGGTTACGATCGGAAAGACGCAACCTTTCGGAAGGGTGCAACGAACGGATGTGATGTTTCGGAAACACACCCATTCGCCCCTTATATAAGGGAGGACGCCCAAGACACTTGGGAATCACCATCACAACCCAAACGGGGTCCCAAAACACTCTACGAAGTGTTGGTCGGAAAGGGGGTGCGGCTCGGCGAGTATCTCCGGAATCGGAATGGATTCTCGGAGCCTCGACCGAACTGATGCGCATGCTACCTCCCGATCCAACGGTTCGATAGAATGTATTGAGGGATGGATGGGATGGACCGATCGTCTTAGAGACGGATCGGATCGGACAGACCGATCGTCGTACGGATGGATTGGATCGGAGAAGAAGACGGATCCGGATAGACCGTCGCACAGACGGATCGACCGACCGGGATAGGCGGATCGATCGTCGTGTCAACAAGTCGGATCGACGTATGACCGGATAGGTGTACGATCGGATAAACGGATCAAGGCTTAGATCGGCGGATTGATCGATCGTACCGATCGGCGGGATGACCGATGGTACGTATCGGAGATCTTGTCGAGGGAACATGGCGGATTACATGATCGAGGATTCGATGAGAACCGCTGAAGGGTTCGACGACTTGATTGATGGTTCGGGTCGATAGCTCGATTATGGGGTCGATGGATCGTCCGTTCTATGAATCATATCGTCGAGGGAAGGACACGAAAAGGAAATGGATCGGCAAAATCTAAGGGGCGTACGTTTGGAGGACGGATGGACCAATGAGCCAAGAGCTTAATTTGGCCACCGTGAACCAAGGGAAACGTACGATCCCCAATCTCTATCGTAGGGACTTAGACCAGTGGGGTTGGTTGGATGAATGGCTAAGTAACGATAGAGATTGGTCCATCAATACACGATTGGTTAAGAATCGTTGTACGAATGGAATAAGGTAACAAAAAGGCTAAGGGGAGGATCAATGAACAGATCGAAGAGGAATCAAATCCGCATGTTGGCCAAGGTATGTAAACGAATCTAACTTATTAGTTAAGCTAGACGTTTGAGAATTGGCTGTTGGATTAAGGATAAAAGAATATGCAATCGTTAGACTTAGAATGGTTAGCGAACAAATTGCATGACTTGGCCGAGTAAATGATTGATCTAAAGTCTAAGGGACAAAAACAATCAAACCGGTACAAGGGTTGGTTGGAATTAGACCAAAGGGTAGAAAGACTTCCGCTGGGTACTAAGAAAGCGATTATAGAATTAAGCCTCGTAAAGGCAATTCTATGTTAAATCGCGAAAAATATAGAGGTTCGGCCGGGAAGAGGCACGAACGAGCGTCAATGGTCGACGGACGCCGAGACGTCCGGGACGGGACGCTACACGAGGCGGATGCCAAAATTGCCGAGGCCAACGCTAAGGTTGCCGAGGCGGATGCCAAGGTTGCCGAGGCGGCGGCCAAGGTTGCCGAGGCGGATGAGGCCAGGCAGGGGGCCGAGGCGCTGGCTAAGGCAGAGAAGGTCGAGCGGTTGAAAACGGCCGAGGACGGTCTCCGCTTGCAAAGGAAGTTCGAGGCCGAAATCAAACGCCTGAACCGGTTATTCACCGAGGAGAAGTCTCTTCGGGAGAAGGAGGTTGCTCGGGAACGCAAAGCGGTGAAAAAGGAGTTCGCCAAGAAGATCAAGGCGATTGAGGCGAAGATGGAGCTGTACGGCAAAGCGTCCGAACGCTACATGTTCCTGGTGCAGGCCAGGGCCAATGCCGAGTTGATTGCCGATCTCGAAAGCGGCAAGAATGTTGAAGAGGAGAAGGAAGAAGTCCGCTAGTGGAAAGCAGAATATGGGGACGCTGAGGATGAGTTTGTCAGGCTTGGGACCGAGCTGCGGGAAGATCTGAAGCTTCCCCCGGCTTCTCCAGATTCTGTCGACGATAGATTTGGAAACAGATCTATCAGGGAGTTGCCGTGGGAGTCGGAATTCTCGATCAGGCGGGCACAAATCTGGGCTCCGGGGCCGCGCGCATTCCAGACGAGCAGGACGAATGAGCCCGAGGCGTCTTCCTTTCCTTCTTTTTGTAATTTCCCTTTTTGTAAGACTTGACGCCTGGATGGCTTTATCCATTCAAATATTTTTCTCTTTTGAAGTTATCTGAATATTTGCAATTAAGTCATTCTGAATTCGAAATGATTCTTTCGTCTGCCGAACCGTATTAATCTTCGGAACTGAGAAAACGAATTATGCACCAATGTCAATGTAATTGGGTTTTGGTAAAAATGACTTTCTGTTCAGTAGAAGTTATCTTTCACGACTATGTTAACTTCCGAACCATGACGATGAATAGCATACCACTGTTAAGGAAACTGGGTTTTTGCAAGTGTGACGTTAAGAAGTTAATTCTCCCGAACCGTTTCAACTTCCGAGCTGAAAGTGAAATAGATCGTTCACCAGTGTTAAGGCAACTGGGTTTTGGTCACGTGGGACTAATCTTTATCGGTTGCGACCCGAGCTGATATAGTCGATTGCCAGTGCTTAGAAGCGAACTGGGGTTCCAGTGTCGAAGTCAACTGGGTTTTCTGAAGACAATTTCTTTATGGCAAGATATCTCCGACCGAACTGTCTTGAATGCTTATATAGCGCGCTGTAACCGAAGCGGTGAAATGAGCTCTCTGTTCGTGGATGTGGCCATCGTCCGAACGAACTGTCGGTTTCGTGGATCGATAAGAAGACCGTAAAGGTTTCCGAGACGTATTTCGGGATAGATGTCGAGGTGGATAAAATTTGAAAACCCGAAGGGTAAAACTTAGAGAATTCTGTTAAAAAGTTTTCAGTGGGAGTATATGTATACGGACCCACTCCCCCCTTTTTTAATTAGGGGGGTAGCTGAACTCGTCCGAGGACGAGCTGCCTACGTACCCTTTTCAGGGATCAAGCCACCCCGTAGTTCAAGTACATGCGTACCTTAGGTTTTAGCGGTAATATTTCCTTAGATGCATAGCGTTCCAGGATCTAGGTACCGCTTTGCCATTCATGTTGATGAGTTCGTAGACGCCGGGACGGACGACCTTTGCGATCGTGTAAGGTCCTTCCCAATTTGCGCCGAGCTTCCCTGCGTTCAGTTCGGCCGTATTCTGGAAGACTTTGCGTAGCACGAGATCTCCTTCGTGGAAGCGACGATGCTTAACATGAGCATTGTAGTACCGAGCTGTGGCATTCTGGTAGTTCTGCATACGGACCAAAGCCGAATCTCTTCTTTCGTCGATCAAGTCCAGCTCGTCCAGCATCATCTGAGTGTTGGAATTTTCCTGCTCGGGGAGCAAACGTCTTCTTATTCCCGGGATCTCGGCTTCGGTAGGAATCACACACTCCGTACCGTAGACGAGGGCGAAAGGTGTTTCCCCCGTGGCCCGCCTTGGAGTAGTTCTGTGTGACCATAGTACTCCTTCCAATTCGTCGGCCCAACGGCCTTTCATTGCGTCGAGGCGCTTCATTATTCCGTCGAGAATCGTCTTGTTTGCTGCTTCCGCCTGTCCGTTTCCTTGAGGATACCGAGGCGTAGACTTGCTGAGGCGAATTCCCCATTTTTCACAGAATCCTTCGAATCAAGCCGAGATGAACTGCGATCCGTTGTCTGTAACGATCTCGTAAGGTATCCCGTGGCGGCATATGATGTTCTTCCAGACGAAGTTCTCGACCTGTGCGTCTTTGATGCTGGCATAGGAGTCCGCCTCGATCCATTTGGAGAAGTAATCTGTTAGTACGAGGACGAGTTTCTTCTGCTTGGAGTTGTGTAGAGGTCCGATAATGTCCATGGACCAGCGCATGAAGGGATAAGGCGAGGTGATGGAAGAGAGGAGCTCGGCGGGTTGATGGATAGTTGGTGCGTGTCTCTGGCATTTGTCGCATCTTTGAGAAAACTTCTCGCAATCTTTGACCATCGTCGGCCAAAAATATCCGTGGCGTTTGATCTTTATGGCTAGGGCTCTCCCGCCAGAGTGATTTCCACAAGATCCGCCGTGTACTTCTTCCATGACTCTCCGAGCTTCCTTTCCTTCGACACAGATTAGAAGGGGTCCGGAGAACCGCCACTTGAAGAGTTCTCCGTCGATCAGAGTATACCGAGCTGCTTTCGCTTTAAGCTTCCGAGCTGCCCATTTTTCGGTAGGAACTTCTCCATCGGCTATATAACTTCGGATGGCTCCGATCCATTTGGCATCGCTTCCGTATTCGGGCTCAGTTGTGTCTGTAATCTGTTGGTCTAGCAGTTCGGTGTCCATTTCTTCTGGTTCTTCCGTCTCCCGAGCTGTTAGTATTTGATCCTTGCCACTATCTTCAATGCTCGGTTTTTTGATGAACTCAACCGGTATGATCCTTTTTAGATTTGGGTCGGAGGTTGAAGCTAGAGCTGCTAAGGCATCTGCCGATGTGTTCTCGCCTCGCAGGATTCTGGTTAACTCGAATTCTCCGAACTGTTTCGCCAAGTCTTGCGTGAGAGCCAGATATGCTTCCATTCGTTCATCTTGAGCCGCGTATTCTCCGTTGAATTGGTTGGCCACGAACTGGGAGTCGCAGAAGGCTCGTAGCTTGTTGATCTTAAGTCCCCGAGCCAGCTTTAGTCCTGCTATCAGCGCTTCGTATTCCGCCACGTTGTTAGTCGCGTCGAAGTTTAGCCGAAAAGATTGCTCGAGGATTTCACCTTCTGGTGATGGTAAGCGGATCCCGACGCCAGAACCTTGTTTTGAGGACGAACCGTCAACGTGGAGGATCCAGACGGCATCGGGTGAATTTTCTCGGGCATTTTCTGACGGAAGTTCGATGATAAAGTCTGCCAAGACTTGAGATTTTGCGCACGTCTTGTTTCTGTATTCGATGTCGTACTCACTGAGTTCTACTGCCCATTTGGCCAGGCGTCCTGATTGGCTCGGACTGTGCAGGATGGCTCGGAGTGATATGGGCGCCATGACGACAATTGAGTGAGACTGAAAATACGGCCGTAGCTTCCGAGCTGACATCACTACGGCGAGGGCGAGCTTTTCAGTTTGCGGGTAGCGCGTTTCTGCGTCGGTGAAAGTTTGCGATACATAGAATATTGGCTTCTGTTCTCCTCTGTCTTCTCTAACGATGACTCCGCTTATTGCTGTATCTGAGACTGCGATGTACAGAAATAACGGCTCGCCCGGGACTGGTTTCGCTAACACCGGTGGATTAGCTAGATACTTCTTCAGTTCCTGGAACGCTTCTTCGCAACGATCGGTCCATTCGAATTTCTTGTTTCCGCGCAGAGTATCGTAGAAAGCCAGGCATTTGTCAGTGGACCGCGAGATGAATCGGTTCAGGGCTGCGACTCTCTCGGTGAGGCGTTGAACTTCACGTTTTTTCTGTGGTGAGGGCATGTTTAGCAGGGCATCGATTTGTTTTGGGTTTGCCTCGATGCCTTGGTGAGTCACGAGATATCCTAGGAATTCACCCGACTTTACTGCGAAGCGACATTTTGCCGGGTTGAGCTTCATGTTGTGCTTGTTGAGCTGGCGAAAACAGTCGCGTAGATGGGTTATGTGGTCGTTTTCTTCGAGGGATTTGACTAGCATGTCGTCGATGTAAACTTCCATCGTTTTCCCGAGCTGCTCGGAGAACATCCTGTTAACGAGCCGTTGATACGTTGCGCCAGCGTTCTTGAGTCCGAAGGGCATGACTTTGTAGCAATAGATTCCTCGGTCTGTGATAAATGCTGTCTTCTCGCGATCATCGGGGTGCATGAGAATCTGGTTGTATCCAGCGAAAGCATCCATGAACGATAGCAACTTGTTCCCCGCAGTTGCTTCCACTAAGCGATCGATGTGTGGGAGCGGAAAACTATCTTTAGGGCAAGCTTTGTTCAGATCGGTGAAGTCGACGCAAACTCTCCACTTGCCGTTCTTCTTTTTCACCACGACAGGATTTGCCAACCAATTCGGGTATCTTGCTTCGGAGATCGAGCCGATCTTTAGGAGTTTTTCCACTTCGGCATTCACAGCATCTGCGCGATCTCGGCCCAATTTCCTTCGCTTCTGTTTGATGGGCTTGAAAGATGGATCCACATTCAGCTCGTAGCAGATTACGTCGATGCTCACTCCAGGTAGATCTTTGGCCGACCAGGCGAAAGTGTTGATGTTCTCCTTGAGGAATTTGATGAGCTCGGCCTTGATCTCCTCGGTTAAGTCGCTACCGATTTCCACGCATCGTTCGGGTCGTTCGTCGTCGAGGCTGATGGAGATTACTGGATCCGAGGTAGGCTTCTTCTCCTCGCGTGCCTCCTCGATCTGTAATTGCTATAACTGTTTAGATATAGCCTTCTCTTCACTCCGACCGAGTTTCAATTTCTTGTGGTCAGTTTCGGCCTTCGCCTCAGTGACAGGGTTTCGGAGTTTGTGCGCTGCCATGTAACACATCCGTGAATTTTTCTGGCTGCCCCAGATTGTTTTCACGCCATTGGGAGTTGGGAATTTCACACAAAGATGATACGTCGACGCGACAGCTCGCATCAGATTCAGCCACGGCGTCCCCATTATGACATTATAGATGGTAGGTTGATCGGTAACTGAAAAGTTGACAATCTTTGTCACCCCGCCGGCTCGGACTGGTAGTTGGATAGTTCCAAGCGTCATCAAAGTTTCTCCTGAAAATCCGAGGACAGGCCTTGGGGTCGGAGTTACTTGTGACATATCGATATTCATTTGCCGGAGTGTTTCGCGGAAGATCACGTCGATGGTGCTGCCGGTGTCGATCAGTACTCGACATACGTCGTGGTCTCCTATCGCTAACGTAATGACAAGAGGATCGTTGTGAGGCATGTCGAGCCCGTTCGTCTCACTTTCCTCGAACGTGACCACATCGTTAGGTCGGTCGAAGGGTCTCATCCAGTTGCTAGGCGCCTCGCCTCGGCGTTGATACGCTTTGATTGCGGCTACGGTATCAGGACAGTATGGCGATCCACCCATTATGGTGAAGACTTTTTGCCGTGTATTATCTCGGTCTTTGTCTTGATTTTCTCGGGTTCTCTTCGGGGCGTCCGTGTTCCTTGGCTCGGGGTCCCCTGCGGTGTTGGCCTGCTCGGACTGGTCCGGCTCTGGCTCCAGGTCCTTGAGTGTGACGTTCGTCCCGAGGTCTCCTGCTAAGAATTTGGCCGCTAACTTAGCGCCGAGGCTTCGGCATCTCGAGGTGTGGTGGCCGAAGATTTTGTGGTGTTCGCAGTATTCTTGATCATTGCTTGGTGGTTAATCTCTTGTCCAAGTGTAGGTCTCTCTTCCTCGCCCACGACCTCGGCCTCTGCCGCGACCTCGGCCGCGAGGAGTGTCGATCTGGTAGTTGTGAGCTCCCCTAAAATTGCGTCCTTCGTGATGTGTATACGTCCCGCTCTCGCGAGCTTTCTTCTGGACCGGAGGTGTCGTTTGGGCTTTCTCGGCTCGGGACGTTTGCTTCGTCGGCTCGTGCCTCTTTGCTAGCAACGCCATCTCTTCTTCATGGGCGACGAAATCCGAGGCTCGGTGCAGCGCGTCGCGAATTGTTGTTGGTTTAGACAGGTTCAACTCTTTCCTGAATTCTGACTTGTACCAGAGAGCTTTCTTCAAAGCCGAGAGGGCGGCTACATCTGTGATTCCTTCGACCTTAGCTAGCGTCGATTTGAAAGTCGTGAGGAAATCTCTTAACGGCTCGGTGGGCTGTTGAGACAAAGACCACAGATCTGCGTCGGAGGTTCCAGGGTCGATGAGCACGGAGTATTGCTTGAGGAAAAGTGTCGACAGCTCGTCGAAACTGTCAATCGAGTTTCGTTCCAATCTCGAAAACCACTCTAATGCGGGTCCTTTGAGGTGTTCCACGAACAGTAGGCATAGACCGGCGTCCTTCTCTCCGGGCTTGAATCTGGCTCGGGCCACGGATATCACGAACGACTTAATATGACCTTTTGGGTCGGTTGTCCCGTTGTAGGTGTCGATTTTGAACTTCCCCAGATTGGACATCGTCGTTTCGGAAATTCTTTTGGTGAAAGGCGTATTCGGAGATTCTTCCAAAATTCGGTCGATGTTAGGTGCGGAGGATGAAACGCTATGTATCTGGGTTTTGACGAGCTTCATATCAGCTTCCGCCTTGGCTAGGGAGGCTCGGATCTTGCTGAGCTCGTCTTCTCTTTCGGATTCTTCGGCCCATCTTATGTTTTCCTCAGTCTCTTCGTCATCAGTGAGGTCGGTTCGTTCGACCGAGTTAGCTCCAGCTCGGGTACGCTCGTTTTGTGGATCGTCCGGCTCGTTTGTCGGGTCCACTGCATCTGGCTCAGTGGGATCATCCTGATCCTCGCGTCTGGCAGGATCGGCTCGGGTTGCAACTCTGGTGTTATCGGTCGGCATCGCGAACGTGAGTCTTGTTGGGTTGAGACAAGGCAAGTCCCTCCGGGCTCGTGGCGGTCGAGTCTGGAAACGCGTGGTTTTGTGTTGCCCACGGGATGCGATTTCATCGATTTGCAGCGCCAAGGTCCTGTTAGCTTTCTCTTGATCGTCAGCTTTCTTCTGGAATTTAACCATCATATCTTTCAGTTCGGCTAGGGTTGCTGAGATTGCTGGATCGGCTTGAGGTTTCGGAGGGTTAGGATTGCCTCCTCCGGCTGGTGGTATCTGACGATCATCCTCGTTCATCGTCTTCTTCGGTGATCGAGTTCTGCGTTCTTAGGGTAAGAGAATTCTAAAGTACTCCCCACAGGCGGCGCCAAACTGTGGAAGTCGAAACTAACACAATCAAGATTTGTCTAGGGTTTTATTTTAGGGATAGGATAAACGCGAATTCTCAAAGAACAACAGAAACAATTGTAGCCAAAGATGGTGTTCTTGATCTTATTGATGAAAAGAATAGTTTTGATCGTACAAGAGTTTGATCGTAAAGGAAAAAGGTGTTTGTGCTGTAAGAGCTTTGTGTAGTGTAAATTCTAGAGCGATGTTGCTTGTCCTTTCTGTGAGAGCCTCGAGTCTCTTTATATAGGGATGGTAAACCGCCTCTCCAGCGATATTCTCGGAATATTTCCATTTATCTTGAAGTCGGCTTAGAATATCGCAGATAAGGATACTTTCCTTATTCTTCGGAGCTTTTGGAAGATTTCCTGATTTGAGTCGGTCCTTCTAGATTCTCTCCTATCATTTCCGGGTATATCGGAAATGATGTCTTGCTTAGAAATGATACTTCTGAAGGCGAATATTTACTAAGTACTTGCCTCGGGTTACTGACGACTTCGCCTCGGGTAGCTAGGAGGCTTCTTCGCGAGGACAGGCTTCGGATACTCGGAGAAGAATGGGCTCGGGTACCCAGAGAAGAGTGGGCTCGGGTACCCAGAGAAGAGTGGGCTCGGGTACCCAGAGAAGAGTGGGCTCGGGTACCCGAGCTGTCTGGCAGGGTACCCCGAGCTGTCTGGCAGGGTACCCCGAGCTGTCCGGCAGGGTGCCCCGAGCTGTCCGGCAGGGTACCCTGAGCTGTCTGTCAGGGTAACCCGAGCTGTCTGGCGTGGTACCCCAAGCTGTCTGACAGGATACCCCGAGCTGTCTGGCAGGGTACCTGTAACACCCGCGATCCTCAATAGGATCGCCGGGGAAGACTTGGTTCGAGGGAAAAGCGGAATCTCGGGCTAAGTCTAAAGGAAGCAGATAGAATTGCTTCCGAAGTGTGTGACAAGCTGAAACGAGCTGGAAGTGTTGAGCTAACCAGCTCGACTAGCTGGACCAGCTGCTCGGTAGCTCACCTAAGCTGGACGGAGTGAAGGTCAGCTGGTTGAGTGACAGTCTAGCTAGGTCAGCTGGTCGGGTGGGAAGGTAGTAAGGCGGTTGGGTTGACGGTTACATACATCGGCCGAATAGACGCGAACGAACGGTTGGTCAAAGATGCATGAACGAGCGGTTTCAACGAACCTATGCGAACAAGCGTGTTCCACCGAACGGGCACCTATGGGGAAAAAACGGTTTTGATCGTAAAAACTATAAATAGAAGGCGATTCCTTCATTTTCACGACACGCGCAAACACCTAAAAATCCAGAGAAAACTCTAAGGCATTTGCCGAGAGGAATACGGTTAAAAGGAGAGTTTGCGGAGCCGAGCGTTCTATCGGCGATCAAGGGAGGCAACACGGATCATTCACCAAACGAATCCGTGTAGTCAAGGTGGGTGAAAAGCCGTGGTAATGTCTCGGAGATTATGATCTCCGGACGAGCGGATGGTATAAGGGCTAGAATATTGTGGGTTGTTTGATTAGTTCGTTGATCGGCCTAGTCATTCATGAGCATATTCATATCGTGCATACTTTGTAAAGAGTAACGGGTTGGTTGAGACGGGGAGGCGGCTCGGCAAGGAATCGGCGGATCCGCAAGGATCTAACGATTCTAGGCCGAACTGATGCGCTTACTTCCTCTCTCCGATCCGTTTTCTTGACCAAAGGATTATAAGGATATATAGTGCATTGCATGGACTTGCATCCACTAAGTAAAAGACGATTACTTATGCCTTGTTGGTTTCAGGAAAGGATGGTGATCGTGGGAAGGATTTGGCTTAGGCGCGAGAGACTCATGGCCGGGAAGATGGGTGGTGATGAATCGGGTAGAATAGGATCGAATATATAACTTGTAATAGCTTATATGCAAACTCATAAGTTGTATCGAATCCTTTACTTATCTAATAAAGTATCCGATTGTTTTGTTTTACCCTAAGGTTGCATAACGACTCTAAGTAATGAATCACGGAATAATATAAAACGGATTGTCTTAAAGAATGAACCCTAAAATTCGGCTAAGGATCGGACCACTTAGTGATCCGTTCGGGAAGAACCTCTTCGGACTTAGGGAGTCCGGGTTGGGATCTTTCAAGTTGGTATCAGAGCATTTACGGTTCTAGGACTATGAGTTTTGGGTTTGGGAATCACCACTCATCGGCTTAATGAGATCTCGCGGTAGATGTTCTTTCTCCCTAACGATTACTTTTGAGTTATATGACTAACTTGTGAGTTTTCGCAGATGGGTAAGAGAGACAAGTCGGGAAAAAGTAAGAAGGGTAAGGACGTTGTCGAAGAGACATTGGTTACCCAGGAGACGCGAGTCTCCGAGGAAACAAGGGTCGAAGCAACGATGGATGGAAAGAATCCGGTCGGACCTGAGGCTGGACAGAAACTTCCGGTTCACGAAACTCCGGAGAGTAGCGGTGCAACGGAAGAAAAAGAGACACCGAATGCACCACCATCGGCTCAAGAGCAATGGGATACGATGAAGGCCATGATGGCACAAATGGTCGCATTGACTAAGGCACTCGTACCGGATCCTGTGGTACAAGTGAAGGAGAACAAACGACGCGGACGCGGACGTAGATGTGGAGATTGTCGAAGTCAATCTGCCTACGAACTCTTCAAGGAAGAGGGGAGACTACTTGAGTTTACTCGCGCACGTCTCAAAGTTGGGAACAAAGCACTTCACGGGGAGTTCCGATCCGATCGTGGCGGATGAGTGGAGGACTCGGCTCAAAAGGAACTTTAACTCCACTCGATGCCCGGAGGATTACCGGAAGGACATTGTGATCCACTTCTTGGAAGGGGATGCACATAACTGGTGGCTAACCGTCGAGAAACGGAAAGGTGATCAAATCCAATCCTTCGCGGATTTTGAGGAAGAATTCAACAAGAAGTTCTTCCCACCGGAGGCTTGGGACAGACTCGAGTGCGCCTACTTGGATTTGGTTCAAGGGAACCGAACGGTGCGCGAGTATGACGAAGAGTTCAATCGTCTTAGGCGATATGTGGGGAGAGAACTCGAGGATGAACAAGCTCAAGTTCGTCGTTTCATCCGAGGACTAAGGATCGAGATCCGTAACCATTGCTTGATTCGAACCTTTACTTCGGTGTCCGAATTGGTTGAGAGGGCAGCCATGATCGAAGCTGGGCTTGAGGAGGAGAAACGGATGAAACCGGAGAAGTTTTCGTCGCGTCCTTCGCAGCCAACGAAACCGATGGACAAGAAGAGAAAATTTGATAAGGTGGAGGACACCAAATCGGATACTAAGCGCGAAGAGTGTGCTACTTGTGGGAAGAATCACAGCGAAACTTGCTGGAGGGCCGTTGGTGCATGTGTGCGTTGTGGGAGTAAGGATCATAGTATCCAAAACTGTCCACGGATGGAACAAGGAACTCCGAAAGAGAGTGTGAATGAGCAAAGGACTTGCTTCTACTGTGGGAAAGCAGGACACTTCAAGAGAGAATGTCCGAAGCTGGAAGCGGAAAAACAAGCTGGACAAAGGGTAAACCGTAGCAGAAATGGGTTACCGCCTCCACCCAAGAGGCAGGCTATAGCACCGCGAGTTTACGAACTTTCGGAGGAAGCTAGCAATGCCGGAAACTTCAGGGCGATCACTGGTAAGCCTTTGTGCTTTTTATTTTAATTCGTGCATTGCATTTCATCGTGCATAAACGGATTAGGTACTTAGCACTATAGGGAAATGTGTAGGGACCTTGAGTATAGGTGATGTGGAAACACACACTTTATTTGATTCCGGAGCTACACATTGTTTTGTGAGTTCCGAGATGGTTGAAAAGGGTGGGTTCATTAAAGAACGGAACACCGAATATGGAATGGTTAGAGCAGCCGGCGGGCAAGCAATGTACCCGTCCGGTATTGTTCGGGACATCTCGGTTGTAGTTAACGGTGTCAATATGCCTACGGACCTAATCGTTGTTCAACTCAAGAAACACGATGTTATCTTGGGTATGGATTGGTTGGGAAAGTATAAGGCACATATTGATTGTCACCGAGGACGGATTCAATTCGAGAGGGAGGAAGGAATGTTAAAATTCCAAGGAATAAGGACAACTTCGGGAAGTTTGGTAATCTCGGCAATCCAAGCGGAAAGGATGCTAGAGAAAGGGTGTGAGGCATACATAGCCACAATCACAACCCACGAAGTTGGGGCGAGTGCGGAGTTGAAAGACATTCCGATCGCAAACGAGTTCTCGGATGTGTTTGAGGCCGTGAGTGGTTTACCACCGGACCGGTCCGATCCATTCACTATTGAACTCGAACCGGGAACAACTCCTATATCTAAAGCTCCGTACCGGATGGCACCAGCGGAAATGGCGGAGCTAAAGAAACAATTGGAAGAGTTGTTGGATAAAGGATTTATTAGACCGAGTAGTTCACCATGGGGTGCACCGGTCTTGTTCGTAAAGAAAAAGGATGGTAGTTTTAGGCTATGCATTGACTATCGGGGATTGAATAGAGTTACGGTGAAGAACAAGTATCCATTACCCCGAATAGATGAGTTGTTGGATCAACTTCGAGGTGCCAAGTGGTTTTCAAAGATAGACTTGGCCTCGGGATACCACCAAATTCCGATAGATCCGCTGGATATTCGGAAAACGGCGTTTCGGACAAGGTATGGCCATTACGAATTTGTGGTAATGCCATTTGGACTAACCAATGCACCGGCAGCCTTTATGAAGAGGATGAATGGTGTTTTCCAAGAATTTTTAGACGAGTTTGTGATCATCTTCATCGATGACATACTTGTTTATTCTAAGGATTGGGAATCCCATCAAGATCATCTAAGAGCGGTGTTAGAACGGTTGAGAAAGCATGAGCTATTTGCGAAGTTAAGCAAGTGCTCGTTTTGGCAAAGGAGCATTGGATTCCTCGGACACATTGTTTCGGATAAGGGAGTGTCCGTCGATCCGGAGAAGATAAAATCTATTAAGGATTGGTCACGACCGAAGAATGCCACCGAGATAAGAAGTTTCCTCGGGTTGGCGGGATATTACCGAAGGTTCGTTAAGGGCTTTGCGAGTATGTCCCAACCAATGACTCGGCTAACCGGAAGGATACAAAGTTTCAATGGTCGGAGGAATGTGAGAAAAGTTTCTCGGAATTGAAGGCTATGCTAACGAGCGCTCCAGTATTGGTGTTACCGGAAGAAGGGCGAACCCTACATGGTCTATACGGATGCATCGATCACGGGACTAGGATGCGTATTGATGCAAAAGGGTAGTGTTATCGCATATGCTTCAAGGCAATTGCGTAAACACGAGGGAAATTATCCTACACATGACTTGGAAATGGCTGCCGTAGTGTTTGCCTTGAAGATTTGGCGATCGTACCTTTATGGTGCTAAAGTCCATATCTTTACCGACCACAAAAGTCTTAAGTACATATTCACCCAACCGGAGCTTAAATCTAAGGCAAAGAAGGTGGATGGAGTTTGTGGCGATTACTGACTTGGATATTGCATATCACCCGGGGAAAGCAAATCAAGTTGCGGATGCCTTAAGTAGGAGACGTTTTGAAGTAGAAGCGGAGAAAAACCAAGAGGCTTTGGTTAACATGATGGGAACTTTGCATTTAAATGCATTGTCTAAGGATTATGAGCCATTGGGATTAGGTGCGGCCGATCAAGCCGATCTACTTAGTAGAATTCGTTTGGCTCAAGAGAAAGACAAGGAGATAAACGATTGGGCAAGGAACAATAAGACGGAATACCAAACGTCTAACAATGGTACGATTGTGGTGAATGGTCGGGTATGCGTGCCAAACGATAAGGAGTTGAAGGAAGAAATCCTTAAAGAGGCGCACCAATCGAAGTTCTCGATCCACCCCGGATCGAGTAAAATGTACCGAGACTTGAAACGATACTACCATTGGGTTGGAATGAAGAAGGACGTAGCGGCATGGGTTGCTAAGTGTTCGACGTGCCAACTAGTCAAGGCGGAACACCAAGTTCCGAGTGGATTGGTGCAAAATCTACCTATGCCGGAATGGAAGTGGGACCATGTAACAATGGACTTTGTTACCGGGTTACCTACGGGGATCAAGTCTAAACACAATGCGGTTTGGGTTGTGGTGGACAGATTAACAAAGTCCGCACATTTTATGGCTATTTCTGAAACGGATGGAGCCGAGGAGATCGCAGCAAAGTACATAGACGAGATAGTCCGGTTACATGGGGTTCCGGTAAGCATTGTGTCGGATCGGGATACACGTTTCACGTCGCATTTCTGGAAGGCTTTCCAAAAAGCCTTGGGGACACGGGTGAACTTGAGCACAGCTTACCATCCTCAAACGGACGGACAATCCGAGCGTACGATTCAAACCCTTGAGGACATGTTACGTGCATGCGTCTTGGATTGGGGTGGTAATTGGGAGAAGTACTTAAGGTTGGTGGAGTTCGCGTACAATAATAGCTATCAAGCTAGTATTGGTATGTCGCCTTACGAAGCGTTGTACGGCCGAGCGTGTCGGACACCGCTATGTTGGACACCGGTGGGCGAACGCATGCTGTTTGGTCCGAAGATTGTGGATGAAACCAACGAAAAGATGAAGTTCCTTAAGATAAAACTAAAGGAAGCCCAAAACCGACAAAAAAGTTATGCGGATAAGCGTCGGAAAGAGTTGGAGTTCCAAGTGGGAGACTTAGTATATCTTAAGGCGGTGACTTATAAGGGAAAAGGGCGGTTTACTACAAGAAAGAAATTGAGTCCAAGGTACGTTGGTCCATACAAGGTGATTGAAAGGGTAGGGGCTGTGGCGTACAAACTCCAACTACCACCAAAGTTGGATGCATTCCACAAGGTCTTCCATGTATCACAACTTCGGAAATGTCTAAGCGAACACGAGGAGCGTGTAGAAGATATTCCTTCCGAGTTGAAAGAAAACCTAACGGTGGAAGCAAGACCAATTCGAATCATGGATCGAATGGAGAAGGGGACTCGAAGGAAAAAGGTAAACATGGTAAAAGTTTTGTGGGATTGCGGTGGCCGCGAAGAATCTACTTGGGAAACGGAGAATAAGATGAAGGCCGATTTTCCTAAGTGGTTTAAGGAGATGGATGAAGATCCACTTGAGTCGGATTCGGGGACGAATCCCATTCAAGGGGGGGAGACTTGTAACACCCGCGATCCTCAATAGGATCGCCGGGGAAGACTTGGTTCGAGGGAAAAGCGGAATCTCGGGCTAAGTCTAAAGGAAGCGGATAGAATGGCTTCCGAAGTGTGTGACAAGCTGAAACGAGCTGGAAGTGTTGAGCTAACCAGCTGGACCAGCTGCTCGGTAGCTCACCTAAGCTGGACGGAGTGAAGGTCAGCTGGTTGAGTGACAGTCTAGCTAGGTCAGCTGGTCGGGTGGGAAGGTAGTAAGGCGGTTGGGTTGACGGTTACATACATCGGCCGAATAGACGCGAACGAACGGTTGGTCAAAGATGCATGAATGAGCGGTTTCAACGAACCTATGCGAACAAGCGTGTTCCACCGAACGGGCACCTATGGGGAAAAACGGTTTTGATCGTAAAAACTATAAATAGAAGGCGATTCCTTCATTTTCACGACACGCGCAAACACCTAAAAATCCAGAGAAACTCTAAGGCATTTGCCGAGAGAAATACGGTTAAAAGGAGAGTTTGCGGAGCCGAGCGTTCTATCGGCGATCGAGAGAGGCAACACGGATCATTCACCGAACGAATCCGTGTAGTCAAGGTGGGTGTAAAGCCGTGGTAATGTCTCGGAGATTACAATCTCCGGACGAGCGGATGGTATAAGGGCTAGAATATTGTGGGTTGTTTGATTAGTTCGTTGATCGGCCTAGTCATTCATGAGCATATTCATATCGTGCATACTTTGTAAGGAGTAACGGTTTGGTTGAGACGGGGAGGCGGCTCGGCAAGGAATCGGCGGATCCGCAAGGATCTACCGGTTCTAGGCCGAACTGATGCGCTTACTTCCTCTCTCCGATCCGTTCTCCGGACCAAAGGATTATAAGAACGTATAGTGCATTGCATGGACTTGCATCCACTAAGTAAAAGACGATTACTTATGCCTTGTTGGTTTCAGGAAAGGATGGTGATCGTGGGAAGGATTTGGCTTAGGCGCGAGAGACTCATGGCCGGGAAGATGGGTGGTGATGAATCGGGTAGAATAGGATCGAATATATAACTTGTAATAGCTTATATGCAAACTCATAAGTTGTATCGAATCCTTTACTTATCTAATAAAGTATCGATTGTTTTGTTTTACCCTAAGGTTGCATACGACTCTAAGTAATGAATCACGTAATAATATAAAACGGATTGTCTTAAAGAATGAACCCTAAAATTCGGCTAAGGATCGGACCACTTAGTGATCCGTTCGGGAAGAACCTCTTCGGACTTAGGGAGTCCGGGTTGGGATCTTTCAGTACCCCCGAACAGGTTAATTCGGGATGTTGAAGTTTGGCTCGGTCTCACAAGATGGATGAAATCCGACCCCAACAATACCCAATCATACACACGTGATCTAGTCATATTTGACTCCAAAACACTAACCAAGCTTCTTATTGCCTCTCAAAGCTTGTGGTTATACCCGAAGACTTATGAGTTTTCGGTTTTTTGAGCTTCTAAACGGAAAAACACTACTTTAGGTTACAGGATCCGGTTGCGGTTCTAGTTCTTACACCCAATCATAAACACAAGATCTAGTCATATTTGACTCCAAAAACACTAACCAAGCTTCTTATTGCTTCTCAAATCTTTGTGGGTGTGGCCGAAGTCCTATGAGTTTTCGATTTGGAGCTTCTAAACGGAAAAACACTACGTTCGTTTTTGGGATCCGGTTGCGGTTCTAGTTCTTACACCCAATCATAAACACGAGATCTAGTCATATTTGACTCCAAAAACACTAACCAAGCTTCTTATTGCTTCTCAACTCTTTGTGGGTGTGGCCAAAGTCCTATGAGTTTTCGGTTTTGGAGCTTCTAAACGGAAAAACACTACTTTAGCTTTTAGGATCCGATTGCGGTTCTAGTTCTTACACCCAATCATAAACACGAGATCTAGTCATATTTGACTCCAAAAACCCTAACCAAGCTTCTTATTGCTTCTCAAATCTTTGTGGGTGTGGCCGAAGTCCTATGAGTTTTTTGTTTTGGAGCTTCTAAACGGAAAAAACACTACTTTAGCTTACGGGATCCAGTTGCTGTTCTAGTTCTTATACCCAATCAAACACACGAGATCTAGACATATTTGACACCAAAAACACAAACCAAGCTTCTTAGTGCCTCTCAAAGCTTTGTGGGTATGGCCGAAGTCCTATGAATTTTCAGTTTTGGAGCTTTTAATCGGAAAAACACTACTTTTGCTTACGGGATCCAGTTGCGGTTCTAGGTGTTATACCCAATCATACACACGTGATCTAGCCATATTTGACTCCAAATACACTAACCAAGCTTCTTATTGCCTCTCAAAGCTTTGTGGTTATGGCCGAAGTCCTATGAGTTTTGGGTTTTTGAGCTTCTAAACGGAAAAAACACTACTTCAGCTTATGGTATCCCGGCTTGCGGGGCTAGTTCTTATACCCAATCATACACATGAGATCTAGTCATATTTGACTCCAAAAACACTAACCAAGCTTCTTATTGCCTCTCAAAGCTTTGTGGGTATGGCCGAAGTCCTAGGAGTTTTCGGTTTTGGAGCTTCTAAACGGAAAAACACTACTTTAGGTTACAGGATCCCGTTGCGGTTCTAAGTGTTATACCCAATCATACACACGTGATCTAGCCATATTTGACTCCAAAACACTAACCAAGCTTCTTATTGCCTCTAAAAGCTTTGTGGTTATGCCCGAAGTCTTATGAGTTTTCGGTTTTGGAGCTTCTAAACGGAAAAACACTACTTTAGGTTACAGGATCCCGTTGCGGTTCTAGGTGTTATACCCAATCATACACACGTGATCTAGCCATATTTGACTCCAAAAACACAAACCAAGCTTTTTATTGCCTCTCAAAGCTTTGTGGTTATGCCCGAAGTCCTATGAGTTTTCGGTTTTGGAGCTTCTAAACGGAAAAACACTACTTTAGCTTACTGGGATCCAGTTGCTGTTCTAGTTCTTATACCCAATCAAACACACGAGATCTATTCATATTTGACACCAAAAACACAAACCAAGCTTCTTATTGCCTCTCAAAGCTTTGTGGGTGTGGCCGAAGTCCTATGAGTTTTCGGTTTTGGGGCTTCTAAACGGAAAAACACTACTTTAGCTTACGGGATCCAGTTGCGGTTCTAGGTGTTATACCCAATCATACACACGTGATCTAGTCATATTTGACTCCAAAACACTAACCAAGCTTCTTATTGCCTCTCAAAGCTTTGTGGTTATACCCGAAGTCTTATGAGTTTTCGGTTTTTGAGCTTCTAAACGGAAAAACACTACTTTAGGTTACAGGATCCCATTGCGGTTCTAGGTGTTATACCCAATCATACACACGTGATCTAGCCATATTTGACTCCAAAAACACTAACCAAGCTTTTTATTGCCTCTCAAAGCTTTGTGGTTATGCCCGAAGTCCTATGAGTTTTCGGTTTTGGAGCTTCTAAACGGAAAAACACTACTTTAGCTTACGGGATCCAGTTGCTGTTCTAGTTCTTATACCCAATCAAACACACGAGATCTATTCATATTTGACACCAAAAACACAAACCAAGAAGCTTTGTGGTTATGCCCGAAGTCTTATGAGTTTTCGGTTTTGGAGCTTCTAAACGGAAAAACATTAGTTTAGCTTACGGGATCCAGTTGCTGTTCTAGTTCTTATACCCAATCAAACACACGAGATCTATCCATATTTGACACCAAAAACACAAACCAAGCTTCTTATTGCCTCTCAAAGCTTTGTGGGTATGGCCGAAGTACTATGAGTTTTCGGTTTTGGAGCTTCTAAACGGAAAAACACTACTTTAGGTTACAGGATCCCGTTGCGGTTCTAGGTGTTATACCCAATCATACACACGTGATCTAGCCATATTTGACTCCAAAAATACTAACCAAGCTTCTTATTGCCTCTCAAAGCTTTGTGGTTATGCCCGAAGTCCTATGAGTTTTCGGTTTTGGAGCTTCTAAACTGACAAAACACTACTTTAGCTAACGGGATCCAGTTGCTGTTCTAGTTCTTATACCCAATCAAACACACGAGATCTAGACATATTTGACACCAAAAACATAAACCAAGCTTCTTATTGCCTCTCAAAGCTTTGTGGGTATGGCCGAAGTCCTATGAGTTTTCGGTTTTGGAGCTTCTAAACGGAAAAACACTACTTTAGCTTACGGGATCCAGTTGCGGTTCTAGGTGTTATACCCAATCATACACACGTGATCTAGCCATATTTGACTCCAAATACACTAACCACGCTTCTTATTGCCTCTTAAGCTTTGTGGTTATGGCCAAAGTCCAATGAGTTTTCGGTTTTTGAGCTTCTAAAACGGAAAAGCACTACTTCAGCTTACGGTATCTGATTGCGGGTCTAGTTCTTATACCCAATTATACACATGAGATCTAGTCATATTTGACTCCAAAAACACTAACCAAGCTTCTTATTGCCTCTCAAAGCTTTGTGGGTATGGCCGAAGGTCCTAGGAGGTTTTCGGTTTTGGAGCTGCTAAACGGAAAAACACTACTTTAGGTTACGGGATCCAGTTGCTGTTCTAGTTCTTATACCCAATCAAACACACGAGATCTATTCATATTTGACACCAAAAACACAAACCAAGAAGCTTTGTGGTTATGCCCGAAGTCTTATGAGTTTTCGGTTTTGGAGCTTCTAAACGGAAAAGCATTAGTTTAGCTTACGGGATCCAGTTGCTGTTCTAGTTCTTATACCCAATCAAACACACGAGATCTATCCATATTTGACACCAAAAACACAAACCAAGCTTCTTATTGCCTCTTAAAGCTTTGTGGGTATGGCCGAAGTCCTATGAGCTTTCGGTTTTGGAGCTTCTAAACGGAAAAACACTACTTTAGGTTACAGGATCCCGTTGCGGTTCTAGGTGTTATACCCAATCATACACACGTGATCTAGCCATATTTGACTCCAAAAATACTAACCAAGCTTCTTATTGCCTCTCAAAGCTTTGTGGTTATGCCCGAAGTCCTATGAGTTTTCGGTTTTGGAGCTTCTAAACTGACAAAACACTACTTTAGCTAACGGGATCCAGTTGCTGTTCTAGTTCTTATACCCAATCAAACACACGAGATCTAGACATATTTGACACCAAAAACATAAACCAAGCTTCTTATTGCCTCTCAAAGCTTTGTGGGTATGGCCGAAGTCCTATGAGTTTTCGGTTTTGGAGCTTCTAAACGGAAAACCACTACTTTAGCTTACGGGATCCAGTTGCGGTTCTAGGTGTTATACCCAATCATACACACGTGATCTAGCCATATTTGACTCCAAATACACTAACCACGCTTCTTATTGCCTCTTAAGCTTTGTGGTTGTGGCCAAAGTCCAATGAGTTTTCGGTTTTTGAGCTTCTAAACGGAAAAGCACTACTTCAGCTTACGGTATCTGATTGCGGGTCTAGTTCTTATACCCAATTATACACATGAGATCTAGTCATATTTGACTCCAAAAACACTAACCAAGCTTCTTATTGCCTCTCAAAGCTTTGTGGGTATGGCCGAAGTCCTAGGAGTTTTCGGTTTTGGAGCTTCTAAACGGAAAAACACTACTTTAGGTTATAGGATCCCGTTGCGGTTCTAAGTGTTATACCCAATCATACACACGTGATCTAGCCATATTTGACTCCAAAACACTAACCAAGCTTCTTATTGCCTCTCAAAGCTTTGTGGTTATGCCCGAAGTCTTATGAGTTTTCGGTTTTGGAGCTTTTAAACGGAAAAACACTACTTTAGGTTACAGGATCCCGTTGCGGTTCTAGGTGTTATACCCAATCATACACACGTGATCTAGCCATATTTGACTCCAAAAACACAAACCAAGCTTTTTATTGCCTCTCAAAGCTTTGTGGTTATGCCCGAAGTCCTATGAGTTTTCGGTTTTGGAGCTTCTAAACGGAAAAACACTACTTTAGCTTATGGGATCCAGTTGCTATTCTAGTTCTTATACCCAATCAAACACACGGGATCTATTCATATTGACACCAAA
>LR999451.1:25190688-25224288 GCA_905216605.1 Arabidopsis arenosa
TTTCTAGTCTATTTGACCTCCAAAAACACTAACCAAGCTTCTTATGCCTCTCAAAGCTATGCTGGGTGTGGCCGAAGTCCTATGAGTTTTTGGTTTTCGAACTTCTAACGAAAAAAACACTACTTAGCTTACGGGATCTGGTTGAGGTTCTAGTTCTTATACCAATCATACAAACGTTATCTAGTCATATTTGACCTCCAAAAACACTAACCAAGCTTCTTATTGCCTCTCAAAGCTTTGTGGGCATGGCCGAAGTCCTATGAGTTTTCGGTTTTGGAGTTTCTTACAACGAAAACCACTACTTTAGCTTACGGGATCCAGTTGCGGTTTCTAGTTCTTATACCCAAATCATACACACGTTTTCTAGTCATATTTGACCTCAAAAACACTAAACCAAGCTTCTTAATGCCTCTCAAAAGCTTTGTTGGTGGTGGCCGATCGTCCTATGAGTTTTTGGTTTTGGAGCTTCTAAACGGAAAAACACTACTTTAGATTACGGGATCTGGTTGCGGTTCTAGTTCTTATACCCAATCATACAAACGTTATCTAGTCATATTTGACTCCAAAAACACTAACCAAGCTTCTTATTGCCTCTCAAAGCTTTGTGGGTATGGCCGAAGTCCTATGAGTTTTCGGTTTTGGAGTTTCTAAACGAGAAAAACACTACTTTAGCTTACGGGATCAGGTTGAGGTTCTAGTTCTTATACCCAATCATACACACGTTTTCTAGTCATATTTAACTCCAAAAACACTAACCAAGCTTCTTAATGCCTCTCAAAGCTTGGTGGGTATGGCCGAAGTCCTATGAGTTTTTGGTTTTGGAGCTTCTAAACGGAAAAAACACTACTTTAGCTTACAGGATCCGGTTGTTGTTCTAGTTCATATACCCAATCATACACACGTTTTCTAGTCATATTTGACTCCAAAACACTAACCAAGCTTCTTAATGCCTCTCAAAGCTTTGTGGGTGTGGCCGAAGTCCTATGAGTCTTCGGTTTTGGAGTTTCTAAACGGAAAAAACACACTACAAGAAAACCTGCAATTTGGGACTCCTTGTTGTGACTATTTATTTGGTCGCAAAAAAGCGCGACTATTTTGTAATTGATATGCGACTCTTAAACGACTACAATCCAAGCAGATGGAAAATAGTCGCTAATTAGCGACGGAAACACCTAGTCGGAAAACAGTCTCAATTTAGCGACTCATATCCGACTATTTTGCCATTCTATTTATTTGGTCGCAAAAACGTCGCACTATGAGACCACTTAGCGACCTAATATGTAGTCAGAAAAATCAGTCGCACAGCAGTCCCAATTTAGCGACGTTTTTGCAACTACATCCTTCGATCACGGTTTAGTAGTAAATTAGTCACAAAAAGTAGGTGTACTGAATTTTGTGAATTATTTGAAATCGGTCGCAAAAGAGTTACAAAAGTTGGCACAATGTGAAAAATGCGAGAGAGTTAGGTGTACCAAACTTTGTGACTCCTCAACATTCAGTCACAAAAGAGTCACAAAATCTTCACTATATATACAAGGCCTTCGTCATTTTATTTCTCATTCCATCCAACTTCAAATTAAGAGAAAAAACGTAAGGAGAAAGAAAGAAAAAAAGAAGGAGAGAAAAAAAAAAGAAAAAATAAAAGAAAAAATAAAAGAGAGAAAAAAAACGATGTGGAATAATCCATCACGCGAATGGATGTACAACCGAATCGATCCATACACTAGTCATGTTTCGGGGGAGTATTTGGCGGGTGTGGAACAGTTCATCGATTTTGCGAGCTCTCACGTTGAAGACAGAAAAGGTCGGTTTTATTGTCCTTGTGTAGTCTGTCAAAATTCTAAACGCATGAAAGCTGCCACAATTTCGAGTCATTTGCTTAGTAGGGGGTTTATGGCGAATTATTATCTATGGTATGAACATGGTGAAGATTATAATGTTGTTGGGGAGGGAACTAGTAGTCATCATGAGTATGCTGATAATACCAATTATACTAGTGGTACGCATGAACCAATAGGATTTGATGGGGAGAATGTATATGCTGGGATGGCTAATGATGGGGAAAATGTATATGCTGGGATGGTTAATGATGCATTTCATGGTTCTGTACCATATAACGAATATAATGAACATGATCAAAGTGGAAACGATCATGTTCATGAAGAACCCACCCAAGAAGCAAAACGATTTTATGACATGCTAGCTGCCGCAAACACTCCACTTTACGATGGATGTCGGGAAGGTCAATCGCAATTATCGTTGGCAGCTCGGTTCATGAACAATAAGGTGGACTACAATTTGTCTGAAACTTGCATGGACGGATGGGCAGAATTGTTTACAGAATATTTACCAGAGGGTAATCAGGCGACCGGTTCCTACTACGAGACAGAGACTTTGATGCGAAAGCTAGGATTGCCGTACTATACATATGATGTATGTATAGATAATTGTATGTTGTTTTGGAAAGATGATGAGAAGTTGGGGAATTGCAAGTTCTGCGGAAAACCAAGATACAAGGAGAGTGAAGGAAGAACAAGAATACCATATAGTAAGATGTGGTATTTACCGATTGGGGACAGATTGAAGAGAATGTATCAATCTCAAAAGACTGCAGCTTCGATGAGATGGCATGCTGAGCATGAATCGGAAGCGGGATTAATGTGTCATCCATCAGATGCGGCTGAGTGGAAGAATTTCCAGCAATTCCATCCCTCATTTGCAGAAGAACCGCGAAATGTTTATCTTGGATTATGTACTGACGGTTTCAATCCTTTTGGCATGTCCAAAAATCATTCGTTGTGGCCCGTGATCTTGACTCCATACAACTTGCCTCCTGATATGTGCATGAACAGTGAGTATTTGTTTCTTACAATTTTGAATTCGGGACCAAATCATCCACGAGCCAGTCTTGATGTTTTCCTCCAACCACTGATCGAGGAGTTGAAAGAGTTATGGCATAACGGAGTTGAGGCATACGATGTGTCTTGTGATCAAAATTTCTTACTTAAAGCCGTCCTTTTGTGGACTATTAGCGATTTTCCAGCATATGGCATGTTATCAGGATGGACTACACATGGAAGAATATCGTGCCCAATTTGTATGGAGGATACAAAATCATTTTGGTTGCCAGGTGGTCGGAAGACATGTTGGTTTGATTGCCACAGAAGATTTCTTCCTTTAAACCATCCGTTACGGAAGGACAAAAAGCACTTTGTGAAGGGTAAAAATGCAGTGCACGAGTATCCACCTGCATCGTTGACTGGTGAACAAGTCTTATATGAGCGTATAAAGACTGCCGAGCCGCCTAAGACATCTGACTGCGGAGGAAATGGGCATGAAAATAAAGTGGATGGGTATGGAGATTGGCATAATTGGCACAAAGAAAGCATACTGTGGGAGCTACCTTACTGGACCGATCTAAATCTACGACACAATCTTGATGTGATGCATATTGAGAAAAACATTCTCGATAACGTCATGTACACTGTGATGAATGTGAAAGACAAATCAAAAGACACTGTGAAGTCAAGAATAGATGTTTCCAGATTTTGTGATCGGCCTGAATTGCATGTTGATGATCGAGGGAGAGCTCCATTTCCTATTTGGAGATTGAGTGCGAAAGCAAAAAAAAGTCTCCTTGAATGGGTCAAATCAGAGGTCAGATTTCCAGATGGCTATGTAGCAGATTTAGCTAGTTGTGCAGATATCAATGCCGGCAAGTTTTCGGGAATGAAAAGTCACGACTGCCATGTATTTATGGAACGATTGCTTCCGTTTGTGTTTGCAGAACTCTTGCCGCGAAACGTACATCTTGCATTATCAGGTAAATATATTTAATTTATAAATATATGTTTGCTCTATATATAAAATAATATGACTATTAATTTTATTTTATTTGTATTGTAGGCATTGGAGCATTTTTCCGTGATTTAAGTACTCGATCATTGGAGCTAAGTCGCGTCCAACTTTTGAAGGAGAATATTGTCATGATTTTGTGCAACTTGGAAAAAATATTCCCACCTTCTTTCTTTGATGTGATGGAGCACCTACCTGTACACCTACCATACGAAGCAGAGCTTGGCGGTCCAGTTCAATATAGATGGATGTATCCTTTCGAAAGGTTTTTTAAACGTTTGAAAGGCAAGGCGAAGAACAAAAGATATCCAGCGGGTTCAATCGTTCAATCGTACATGAATGATGAGATATCATACTTCTCGGAACACTATTTTGCATCGCACATTTCTACAGCTATTAGAAGAAGGTATTTCATACTATATTATAATGAGAATACCATTATTTTAATAAAAGCAAATATTTTATGAATTAATATATATACTTATGTTCGCAGGACAAGTCGGTATGATGAAGGTGAAGTTCCTGTATATCCTGTCCCGGTACCAGACATATTCACACAAGTCGGTCGTCCAAGTGGCAAAAGTAGTGAGTTCTGGTTAACTGAGCAAGATTATACATGCGCACATGCATATGTTTTGCGTAATTGTGACTATTTTCGACCGTTTGAAAGGTATACATACATTTTTACCAAGTAATAATATTAGTTTTAAGAGCGTTCTCTCTATTAATCGACTAATGAGAATATCTTTTTACATGTCGAAAACAGTATGTTGGACGCGCAAATTCGGGATGAATATCCAGAACTCTCTGATGATGAGGTCACCTCTAAAAGAGACGAAGATTTTCATTTATGGATTCGTCAATACGTACGTCGTATATACTAACGATCTCACTTTAAATCGACTCATGGATTGGAATATATATCTTTACTAATCTATATAATTTTTATTTTAGGTGGAAGCAACGAGAAGTCATCAAAATTTTCCTCCATGGGTTCATGAACTAGTGGAAGGTCCTGAAAACAAAGTCAAGTCATGGCCCATGTATTTTACTAGAGGATATATGTTTCACACGCGGAATCATGGGCGCACAAGAAAGACAATGAATTATGGGGTATGTGTTCGAGGACAAAATTATTCTGAAGCATCTCACGAAGAAGATTTTTTTGGGACCGTGGAAAAGATAATCGAGCTCGAGTATCCAGGACTGGTTAACTTAAAGATCACACTTTTCTACTGTGAATGGTTTGACCCAAAGGTTGGCAAAGGAATTCGTATTTCAGATGGAGGCGTTGTAGACGTGCTACAATCAAAGAGATACCAAAATTACGAACCATTTATTTTAGGTAATTTTTCATCCTATTTTCAAGTATTTGCTAGAGACGATCTTATTTTATTTCAAATTTTTGGCTTTGTACAGGGTCTCAAGCTGATCAAGTGTGTTATCTTTCATACCCGAACACAAAACGACCTCGAAAAACGTGGCTTTCAATTTGCAAAGTTAATCCAAGGAATGTTGTTCAAGGGAAGTTTACTGAAAATGATATGGTTATACTGCAACAATCTGTTGATGAGGCACCTCCGAGCATGATTGAAGAAGTTATAGTTGAGAGCTTAGTTGATGGAAATCATCAAGATGAACCTATCGATTTTGATATTGAAGATGCTGAAGGAGAAGACGAATTTCATTGTAATTCATCAACATCCGAAGATGAAGATGAAGAAGAAGGTGAAGATGAAGAATAATTATAAATATAAGTCATTTGTAAAATAATTGACTAAATTTTAATGTGTGTTTTGTAATATATTTTAATTAAATGGCTTGATGATGTGTGTCTTGGAAAATAGAATTAAACAGCCAATTTGATATGTTTATTTACTAGTTTTGGTAAGCATTTAACGATTAATTAAACAGCCAATTTGGTAACATACTTGCCATACTTGAAAGCAGGTTCTCGGTTCGAGTCAAGTAGAGCTCTTGTTTTCCATCATTTTACTAACAGTCACAAAGCAGTCGCACTGTTGCCACCATTCTGCGACTAAACAAGATAATCGATCACATCTACCAAACGGTCACAAAACAGTCACACGTTTACCACCCTTTTGCATCTAACACCTGAGACTTAGCGACTAAAAATGAGAATATATCACCATTTTTCAAAACAGTCGCAAGACGGTCACACTTCTGCCACCATTTTGCGTCTAACACCTGAAACCTAGCGACTACTTTGCTACATATTACCAACTCTCGATATTGAACAATCCAAATTTCTAATTTGGGGTTTGTTTATATGTTCCATTATACGTTACTAGTGTGATATGATCGAATTTAGTTATAAATACTTAACCAACCTCTTGAATTTCAATGATTAAAAACCAAACATGCAAAAATACCTAATCCATATGAAGTGTTACATGTTCTTTTAAGAGAATGATAGGGAATTTATAACAAATTATGATATAAGTTGTGGAAGCAATTTTTTACCTACCTAAGACTTATATATGTACTTTATGCTACTAAAATGAGTGTTTATATGTGATTACAATCAATAGAATGAAACAAAATCCATAGATATCTAAATTTTATGTTGTGACGTGTTCTAGTCTGTCACAATTTAGTCACACATTGCGACTATTTTGTAACGTTAAAGCGACTCGTACATATATTGCGACTATTTTAGGACAATTTTTGTGACTATTTGCCGACTTATTTTGCCACTGTCTTGCAACGTTTCCAGTTTTTAGTAAAATTTTATCAAAATTTCACTAAGTCTTTGGGCGCTTAAGATTCCCACCAAATATTTTAAGGACCTACTCTTTTGCGACCAAAGTGGGACTCTTATCGTTAATTACTAAACAAACAAGACCTCGACATTTCATTTTCTCATCCTAGATCTAGGGTTTTTGCCGAAAAAGCTCTCGCCTCTCTCCTCTTCTCAATCTCTTCGAATCGATTCTTCTTCGCTGTTCTAGGGTTTAATTCTTCGAATCGATTCTTCTCTCCTCTTCTCAATCTACTCCAATCGATTCTTCAACACTTTTCTCATCCTAGATCTAGGGTTTTCATTTCACCTCTCTGCTTCTCTTTCAATCCTTCTTTTCTTCAAATTCTCTCTTTCGACTCTCTAATGGCTCCTGCTAAGGGCAAGGTTTCTAGAGGTCGCGGAGGCAAATCGACCAGCCGTGGTCCCAGAGTCTTCCATGGTCAAAATCCACTTCTACCTGCGAGTCCAGTCCGAGCCTCCTCTCACTCGTCGAACCCTAATTCGGCGACACAGTCAGTTACCCAATCTCAGAGTCGTCGTCCTTCACAGTATCCGCCATCTTCCCAAAACCCGACTCCTTCTCTCCAAACAACGCCTGCCGGCTCTCAACAAACACCACCAGGTGGCTCTCAACAACCACCTGCAGCTCGTCGGAAACAAAAACCTCAAGACCGTCATAAACAGCCTTCTTCTTCTCGTCAACAACAGCCTCCTCCTCAACAACAACCTCCTCAACAACAACCTCCTCCTCCTCAACGACAGCCTCCTCCTCAACAACAGCCTCCTCGTCAGAATCCACCGGAGCAACAGAACTTACCAATGGAGCTAAACGATAATAGTGAAGACGAGTATGAGGAAGATGTAGATGAAGATAACCCTCAGGAACAGAATGAAGATCCAAATGTCGACTACCAAGAACTGTTGGATCGTTTGCTAGCCCTTCCAGGCCGAGAACATCTTCCACTACTGTCTCCGAACCGGATACCAGGAGTTGAGACTCTCTGGTAATCTCTCTCCTTTTATACTTTTGTCATTAACCATATTGTGATGATTTTGTGATTGATAATTAGCATCTGTATTGGAGTTACTTGTGTTTGTGATTGATATTGAGCATGTGTATTGGTGTATTGGTGTATTGGAGCATCTGTGTACAGTTTATATTTGTTTTTAAACACTGTGAAGTCATTTAGTCATGTCCTTTTGGAGAAGTTTGGAGAATTATTTTAGTTGATCCAAACTGAGTCTGATGCTTCAAGCTTTCAGACTTTCTATGGTTTTTATTCAAGCTTTCAGACTTTCTTCACTAAATACAACTTATTTTAGTGGATTCTGCATATAATCGGACACGTTTCATTCTCGCTGACTCTCTCTTAGTTGTTTTGCATCATCTAAACTCGGTGATTTCAACAAATGAATATAATTAGGAGTATTTTTGCAATGTCTTAGTGCTTAACTAACATGAAAGGTACTTTATATAGACTTAATACTCTGTCTTTCATTACAGGTTTAACCGGCACAAAGGAAAGCTGTCTAGAGTGATTGCTGGAATCTTTCGGAGGAAGTTTGATGGGCCTTACTTCAGCTGGAAGGTTACTCCAATACCCATTCGAGAGAGATACTTCAGAAGTTTTGCGGTAATGTCATATATACTTTTTTTCTGTTATTGTTTACTATATATGACTTAGTAACTTTGCTAACTTAACTACTTGTTGTGTTGCGGAAGTATAATTGGGATGTCGGGATTACTGAGCTTGTTAGAGAAGGATTCTTGGTGATAGCCAAGAAACGGTTGAAAGGGATTGTCAGTCAAGCAAAGCAAAGTGGTGTACAACCACCGTGGATCCGTGATACACTTTGGGCTGAGATGTGGGTGTATTGGAACACTGAGGATGCTATTGAGAGGAGTGAGAATGCTTCACAGTGCAGAAACTCTGATTGTGGAGGTCTTGGAGTGCACAAACACTTAGCCGGTCAGAAATCTTTTGTGCAAGTTCATCAAGAAATGGTAAGAGTTCTCTTTCCATCCAAACAAATCATTTCTCTGATTTTCTAATATTGCTTCCATGATTTAAATCTGTTTGAGTTTAATTGTAGGAGGAAAAGCTCAAGCGTCCTGTATCACTTGGCGAAGTGTTTATGCAAACACATACAAGGGCTGATGGATCATTTGTGGATCAAAAAGCTAAAGAAGTTGCTGAGGCGTATGCGAAGGGCGTTGAAGACAGGCTGTCTGAATTGGACGAGGAGGGTCCTCAGAATTCTGCTAATTCCTCTGAACATTCCACTGACCGTATGCTCAGCATTGATGAAAAGAATGAGATCTTTCTTAAGGTAATTGATTTCTGTTTATATTTTGCTTAGTATCTGATTGTCTTGTTCTGATGATTTGAGTAATTATGCATTCCTTTTCTCTGTTTTTATTTATGACTGAGTCTGATTATTATATATGTGCATTATGGTTACTTATTCAGAATGATAATCGATTAACTGTGACCTATTTTTCTTTATGTCCACAAATTACAATGATGCTTATAATGTTGGTTTGATGTTGATTATGTGATTAACATTGTATATGCCTTTAAAGTGGATAATCAGTGTATATGCCTTTAAATTGTTTCTGGATTTTATTTTTTTGACATCCATGTTCTTGTTCACTGAATCTTTGTCTTTTGTTTTAGTGTACTCATAAAGATGACAAAGGCACTCCTTATGGCCTTGGATCGCTTGTGGAGACGCTGAACAAAGGAAAGAGGAAGGAGAGTTATGCGAGCTCTTCTACATCAACCATTGTGGATCTTCAAGAACAGCTGCGGCGCAAGATATCTGAACACGACGCTGAAAATGCAAGACGTGATGAGGAGCACCGCCAATCTCAATCTAGGATCTCCAGCTTGGAGAAACTTGTCCTCTTCATGAAGGATAAAGATCCTGAGTTGGCAGCTTTCTTGTCATCTGCTTCTACAGCACCTGAACAACCCATCCAAGCAACCACCACACCTACAGGCATTCTACCAACCACAACAGCTGCAACCACCCAACCAGCCATCCCAACCGCAGGCACCACAGAAGAGGCAGGATTGGCCAAGAGAGTAGCATCCTCCACTTCACCTGCTTTGTCTACTTCTTCTAACTTATGAACTTGAATTATTTATGCTTTTGTTGGTATGTAGGATGATGATCTTTTGTGTATGACTAGGAATCTAGGATGATAACTTATGTAGGATGATAATTTCTGGAATGTTTACTTGATTACTGTGTTTTATGGATATATTTCTTTGATTAATGGCTTTTCAATTCGGAAATTAATCAGGTTTATGATTTGTTAACATGTCACTAATTTGTGACCAGACCAATAAGAAACATATGACCATTTTCTGACCAAAACTATTCCATATATGTGACCACTTTGTGACCGACCATCTACAAAGCTGTGACGATTATGTGACTAAACTAAGTTTCACAAACTATAAAACTTGTGACAATATGGTTGCTAATACGAGACTATAAAACAGCGTCTTACAAAGGTCGCAAATAAGAAAGACTCTCTTGCGACCAAATTGTAACTGAAAGAGAGCATACATAGCGACTAAAGTGGGACTACTTAATTTTTTCACCTACGATATCTTAGTCTCTAATCTGTCGCATAACTCGGACTCTAATGTTAGTCCCAAAACCGTTGCAAGATAAGACTGGTAATTATCGTCACAAATCGGTCTCGTAGTTAGCCTCGTTGCGTTTTAGTCGGGTATCTGCAACTTCCAATACTAGTCACAGATTAGTCGCTTATTTACGACTATTTATGTTAATCAGAAACTAGTCGCAAATAAGTGACTAATTTGCGACTGCTTTATTTTGCGACCAATTTTTAGCGACCATTTAAATTAGTCGCACAACAGTCGTAAATAGAGTATTTGCGACTGGTTTGCGACTAAAATGGGAGTCGCAAACGGTCTGTTTTCTTGTAGTGACACTACTTTAGCTTACGGGATCCAGTTGCGGTTCTAGTTCTTATACCCAATCATACACACGTTTTCTAGTCATATTTGACTCCAAAAACACTAACCAAGCTTCTTAATGCTTCTCAAAGCTTTGTGGGTGTGGCCCGAAGTCCTATGAGTTTTTGGTTTTGGAGCTTCTAAACGGAAAAACACTACTTTAGCTTACGGGATCCGGTTGCTGTTCTAGTTCTTATACCCAATCATACACACGTTTTCTAGTCATATTTGACTCCAAAAACACTAACCAAGCTTCTTAATGCCTCTCAAAGCTTTGTGGGTGTGGCCGAAGTCCTATGAGTTTTTTGTTTTGGAGCTTCTAAACGGAAAAACACTACTTTAGCTTACGGGATCTGGTTGCGGTTCTAGTTCTTATACCCAATCATACAAACGTTATCTAGTCATATTTGACTCCAAAAACACTAACCAAGCTTCTTATTGCCTCTCAAAGCTTTGTGGGTATGGCCGAAGTCCTATGAGTTTTCGGTTTTGGAGTTTCTAAACGGAAAAACACTACTTTAGCTTACGGGATCCGGTTGCGGTTCTAGTTCTTATACCCAATCATACACACGTTATCTAGTCATATTTGACTCCAAAAACACTAACCAAGCTTCTTAATGCCTCTCAAAGCTTTGTGGGTGTGGCCGAAGTCCTATGAGTTTTTGGTTTTGGAGCTTCTAAACGGAAAAACACTACTTTAGCTTACGGGATCCGGTTGCGGTTCTAGTTCTTATACCCAATCATACAAACGTTATCTAGTCATATTTGACTCCAAAAACACTAACCAAGCTTCTTATTGCCTCTCAAAGCTTTGTGGGTATGGCCGAAGTCCTATGAGTTTTCGGTTTTGGAGTTTCTAAACGGAAAAACACTACTTTAGCTTACGGGATCCAGTTGCGGTTCTAGTTCTTATACCCAATCATACACACGTTTTCTAGTCATATTTGACTCCAAAAACACTAACCAAGCTTCTTAATGCCTCTCAAAGCTTTGTGGGTGTGGCCGAAGTCCTATGAGTTTTTGGTTTTGGAGCTTCTAAACGGAAAAACACTACTTTAGCTTACGGGATCCGGTTGCGGTTCTAGTTCTTATACCCAATCATACAAACGTTATCTAGTCATATTTGACTCCAAAAACACTAACCAAGCTTCTTATTGCCTCTCAAAGCTTTGTGGGTATGGCCGAAGTCCTATGAGTTTTCGGTTTTGGAGCTTCTAAACGGAAAAACACTACTTTAGCTTACGGGATCCAGGTTGCGGTTCTAGTTCTTATACCCAATCATACACACGTTTTCTAGTCATATTTGACTCCAAAAACACTAACCAAGCTTCTTATTGCCTCTCAAAGCTTTGTGGGTATGGCCGAAGTCCTATGAGTTTTCGGTTTTGGAGCTTCTAAACGGAAAAACACTACTTTAGCTTACGGGATCCAGTTGCGGTTCTAGTTCTTATACACAATCATACACACGTTTTCTAGTCATATTTGACTCCAAAAGCAATAACCAAGCTTCTTATTGCCTCTCAAAGCTTTGTGGGTGTGGCCGAAGTCCTATGAGTTTTCGGTTTTGGAGTTTCTAAACGGAAAAACACTACTTTAGCTTACGGGATCCAGTTGCGGTTCTAGTTCTTATACCCAATCATACACACGTTTTCTAGTCATATTTGACTCCAAAAACACTAACCAAGCTTCTTAATGCCTCTCAAAGCTTTGTGGGTGTGGCCGAAGTCCTATGAGTTTTTGGTTTTGGAGCTTCTAAAAGGAAAAACACTACTTTAGCTTACGGGATCCGGTTGAAGTTCTAGTTCTTATACCCAATCATACAAACGTTATCTAGTCATATTTGACTCCAAAAACACTACTTTAGCTTACAGGATCCAGTTGCGGTTCTAGTTCTTATACACAATCATACACACGTTTTCTAGTCATATTTGACTCCAAAAACACTAACCAAGCTTCTTATTGCCTCTCAAAGCTTTGTGGGTATGGCCGAAGTCCTATGAGTTTTCGGTTTTGGAGTTTCTAAACGGAAAAACACTACTTTAGCTTACGGGATCCAGTTGCGGTTCTAGTTCTTATACCCAATCATACACACGTTTTCTAGTCATATTTGACTCCAAAAACACTAACCAAGCTTCTTAATGCCTCTCAAAGCTTTGTGGGTGTGGCCGAAGTCCTATGAGTTTTGGTTTTGGAGCTTCTAAACGGAAAAACACTACTTTAGCTTACGGGATCCGGTTGCGGTTCTAGTTCTTATACCCAATCATACACACGTTATCTAGTCATATTTGACTCCAAAAACACTAACCAAGCTTCTTATTGCCTCTCATAGCTTTGTGGGTATGGCCGAAGTCCTATGAGATTTCGGTTTTGGAGCTTCTAAACGGAAAAACACTACTTTAGCTTACGGGATCCGGTTGCGGTTCTAGTTCTTATACCCAATCATACACACGAGATCTAGTCATATTTGACTCCAAAAACACTAACCAAGCTTCTTAACGCCTCTCAAAGCTTTGTGGGTGTGGCCGAAGTCCTATGAGTTTTTGGTTTTGGAGCTTCTAAACGGAAAAACACTACTTTAGCTTACGGGATCTGGTTGCGGTTCTAGTTCTTATACCCAATCATACAAACGTTATCTAGTCATATTTGACTCCAAAAACACTAACCAAGCTTCTTATTGCCTCTCAAAGCTTTGTGGGTATGGCCGAAGTCCTATGAGTTTTCGGTTTTGGAGTTTCTAAACGGAAAAACACTACTTTAGCTTACGGGATCCAGTTGCGGTTCTAGTTCTTATACCCAATCATACACACGTTTTCTAGTCATATTTGACTCCAAAAACACTAACCAAGCTTCTTAATGCCTCTCAAAGCTTTGTGGGTGTGGCCGAAGTCCTATGAGTTTTTGGTTTTGGAGCTTCTAAAAGGAAAAACACTACTTTAGCTTACGGGATCCGGTTGAAGTTCTAGTTCTTATACCCAATCATACAAACGTTATCTAGTCATATTTGACTCCAAAAACACTACTTTAGCTTACGGGATCCAGTTGCGGTTCTAGTTCTTATACACAATCATACACACGTTTTCTAGTCATATTTGACTCCAAAAGCAATAACCAAGCTTCTTATTGCCTCTCAAAGCTTTGTGGGTATGGCCGAAGTCCTATGAGTCTTCGGTTTTGGAGTTTCTAAACGGAAAAACACTACTTTAGCTTTCGGGATCCAGTTGCGATTCTAGTTCTTATACCCAATCATACACACGTTCTCTAGTCATATTTGACTCCAAAAACACTAACCAAGCTTCTTAATGCCTCTCAAAGCTTTGTGGGTGTGGCCGAAGTCCTATGAGATTTCGGTTTTGGAGCTTCTAAACGGAAAAAACACTACTTTAGCTTACGGGATCCGGTTGCGGTTCTAGTTCTTATACCCAATCATACACACGATATCTAGTCATATTTGACTCCAAAAACACTAACCAAGCTTCTTATTGCCTCTCAAAGCTTTGTGGGTATGGCCGAAGTCCTATGAGTTTTCGGTTTTGGAGCTTCTAAACGGAAAAACACTACTTTAGCTTACGGGATCCGGTTGCGGTTCTAGTTCTTATACCCAATCATACACACGAGATCTAGTCATATTTGACTCCAAAAACACTAACCAAGCTTCTTAACGCCTCTCAAAGCTTTGTGGGTGTGGCCGAAGTCCTATGAGTTTTTGGTTTTGGAGCTTCTAAACGGAAAAACACTACTTTAGCTTACGGGATCTGGTTGCGGTTCTAGTTCTTATACCCAATCATACAAACGTTATCTAGTCATATTTGACTCCAAAAACACTAACCAAGCTTCTTATTGCCTCTCAAAGCTTTGTGGGTATGGCCGAAGTCCTATGAGTTTTCGGTTTTGGAGTTTCTAAACGGAAAAACACTACTTTAGCTTACGGGATCCAGTTGCGGTTCTAGTTCTTATACCCAATCATACACACGTTTTCTAGTCATATTTGACTCCAAAAACACTAACCAAGCTTCTTATTGCCTCTCAAAGCTTTGTGGGTATGGCCGAAGTCCTATGAGTTTTCGGTTTTGGAGTTTCTAAACGGAAAAACACTACTTTAGCTTACGGGATCCAGTTGCGGTTCTAGTTCTTATACCCAATCATACACACGTTTTCTAGTCATATTTGACTCCAAAAACACTAACCAAGCTTCTTAATGCTCTCAAAGCTTTGTGGGTGTGGCCGAAGTCCTATGAGTTTTTGGTTTTGGAGCTTCTAAACGGAAAAACACTACTTTAGCTTACGGGATCCGGTTGCGGTTCTAGTTCTTATACCCAATCATACACACGTTTCTAGTCATATTTGACTCCAAAAACACTAACCAAGCTTCTTAATGCCTCTCAAAGCTTTGTGGGTGTGGCCGAAGTCCTATGAGTTTTTGGTTTTGGAGCTTCTAAACGGAAAAACACAACTTTAGCTTACGGGATCTGGTTGCGGTTCTAGTTCTTATACCCAATCATACAAACGTTATCTAGTCATATTTGACTCCAAAAACACTAACCAAGCTTCTTATTGCCTCTCAAAGCTTTGTGGGTATGGCCGAAGTCCTATGAGTTTTCGGTTTTGGAGTTTCTAAACGGAAAAACACTACTTTAGCTTACGGGATCCAGTTGCGGTTCTAGTTCTTATACCCAATCATACACACGTTTTCTAGTCATATTTGACTCCAAAAGCACTAACCAAGCTTCTTATTGCCTCTCAAAGCTTTGTGGGTATGGCCGAAGTCCTATGAGTTTTCGGTTTTGGAGTTTCTAAACGGAAAAACACTACTTTAGCTTACGGGATCCAGTTGCGGTTCTAGTTCTTATACCCAATCATACACACGTTTTCTAGTCATATTTGACTCCAAAAACACTAACCAAGCTTCTTAATGCTTCTCAAAGCTTTGTGGGTGTGGCCGAAGTCCTATGAGTTTTTGGTTTTGGAGCTTCTAAACGGAAAAACACTACTTTAGCTTACGGGATCCGGTTGAAGTTCTAGTTCTTATACCCAATCATACAAACGTTATCTAGTCATATTTGACTCCAAAAACACTAACCAAGCTTCTTATTGCCTCTCAAAGCTTTGTGGGTATGGCCGAAGTCCTATGAGTCTTCGGTTTTGGAGTTTCTAAACGGAAAAACACTACTTTAGCTTACGGGATCCAGTTGCGGTTCTAGTTCTTATACCCAATCATACACACGTTTTCTAGTCATATTTGACTCCAAAAACACTAACCAAGCTTCTTAATGCCTCTCAAAGCTTTGTGGGTGTGGCCGAAGTCCTATGAGTTTTTGGTTTTGGAGCTTCTAAACGGAAAAACACTACTTTAGCTTACGGGATCCGGTTGCTGTTCTAGTTCTTATACCCAATCATACACACGTTTTCTAGTCATATTTGACTCCAAAAACACTAACCAAGCTTCTTAATGCCTCTCAAAGCTTTGTGGGTGTGGCCGAAGTCCTATGAGTTTTTGGTTTTGGAGCTTCTAAACGGAAAAACACTACTTTAGCTTACGGGATCTGGTTGCGGTTCTAGTTCTTATACCCAATCATACAAACGTTATCTAGTCATATTTGACTCCAAAAACACTAACCAAGCTTCTTATTGCCTCTCAAAGCTTTGTGGGTATGGCCGAAGTCCTATGAGTTTTCGGTTTTGGAGTTTCTAAACGGAAAAACACTACTTTAGCTTACGGGATCCAGTTGCGGTTCTAGTTCTTATACCCAATCATACACACGTTTTCTAGTCATATTTGACTCCAAAAGCACTAACCAAGCTTCTTATTGCCTCTCAAAGCTTTGTGGGTATGGCCGAAGTCCTATGAGTTTTCGGTTTTGGAGTTTCTAAACGGAAAAACACTACTTTAGCTTACGGGATCCAGTTGCGGTTCTAGTTCTTATACCCAATCATACACACGTTTTCTAGTCATATTTGACTCCAAAAACACTAACCAAGCTTCTTAATGCTCTCAAAGCTTTGTGGGTGTGGCCGAAGTCCTATGAGTTTTTGGTTTTGGAGCTTCTAAACGGAAAAACACTACTTTAGCTTACGGGATCCGGTTGAGGTTCTAGTTCTTATACCCAATCATACAAACGTTATCTAGTCATATTTGACTCCAAAAACACTAACCAAGCTTCTTATTGCCTCTCAAAGCTTTGTGGGTATGGCCGAAGTCCTATGAGTTTTCGGTTTTGGAGTTTCTAAACGGAAAAACACTACTTTAGCTTACGGGATCCAGTTGCGGTTCTAGTTCTTATACCCAATCATACACACGTTTTCTAGTCATATTTGACTCCAAAAACACTAACCAAGCTTCTTAATGCCTCTCAAAGCTTTGTGGGTGTGGCCGAAGTCCTATGAGTTTTTGGTTTTGGAGCTTCTAAACGGAAAAACACTACTTTAGCTTACGGGATCCGGTTGCTGTTCTAGTTCTTATACCCAATCATACACACGTTTTCTAGTCATATTTGACTCCAAAAACACTAACCAAGCTTCTTAATGCCTCTCAAAGCTTTGTGGGTGTGGCCGAAGTCCTATGAGTTTTTGGTTTTGGAGCTTCTAAACGGAAAAACACAACTTTAGCTTACGGGATCTGGTTGCGGTTCTAGTTCTTATACCCAATCATACAAACGTTATCTAGTCATATTTGACTCCAAAAACACTAACCAAGCTTCTTATTGCCTCTCAAAGCTTTGTGGGTATGGCCGAAGTCCTATGAGTTTTCGGTTTTGGAGTTTCTAAACGGAAAAACAGTACTTTAGCTTACGGGATCCAGTTGCGGTTCTAGTTCTTATACCCAATCATACACACGTTTTCTAGTCATATTTGACTCCAAAAGCACTAACCAAGCTTCTTATTGCCTCTCAAAGCTTTGTGGGTATGGCCGAAGTCCTATGAGTTTTCGGTTTTGGAGTTTCTAAACGGAAAAACACTACTTTAGCTTACGGGATCCAGTTGCGGTTCTAGTTCTTATACCCAATCATACACACGTTTTCTAGTCATATTTGACTCCAAAAACACTAACCAAGCTTCTTAATGCTTCTCAAAGCTTTGTGGGTGTGGCCCGAAGTCCTATGAGTTTTTGGTTTTGGAGCTTCTAAACGGAAAAACACTACTTTAGCTTACGGGATCCGGTTGAAGTTCTAGTTCTTATACCCAATCATACAAACGTTATCTAGTCATATTTGACTCCAAAAACACTAACCAAGCTTCTTATTGCCTCTCAAAGCTTTGTGGGTATGGCCGAAGTCCTATGAGATTTCGGTTTTGGAGCTTCTAAACGGAAAAACACTACTTTAGCTTACGGGATCCGGTTGCGGTTCTAGTTCTTATACCCTATCATACACACGAGATCTAGTCATATTTGACTCCAAAAACACTAACCAAGCTTCTTATTGCCTCTCATAGCTTTGTGGGTATGACCGAAGTCCTATGAGATTTCGGTTTTGGAGCTTCTAAACGGAAAAAACACTACTATAGCTTACGGGATCCGGTTGCGGTTCTAGTTCTTATACCCTATCATACACACGAGATCTAGTCATATTTGACTCCAAAAACACTAACCAAGCTTCTTAACGCCTCTCAAAGCTTTGTGGGTGTGGCCAAAGTCCTATGAGCTTTTGGTTTTGGAGCTTCTAAACAGAAAAACACTACTTTAGCTTACGGGATATGGTTGCGGTTCTAGTTCTTATACCCAATCATACAAACGTTATCTAGTCATATTTGACTCCAAAAACACTAACCAAGCTTCTTATTGCCTCTCAAAGCTTTCTGGGTATGGCCGAAGTCCTATGAGTTTTCGGTTTTGGAGTTTCTAAACGGAAAAACACAACTTTAGCTTACGGGATCCAGTTGCGGTTCTAGTTCTTATACCCAATCATACACACGTTTTCTAGTCATATTTGACTCCAAAAGCACTAACCAAGCTTCTTATTGCCTCTCAAAGCTTTGTGGGTATGGCCGAAGTCCTATGAGTTTTCGGTTTTGGAGTTTCTAAACGGAAAAACACTACTTTAGCTTACGGGATCCAGTTGCGGTTCTAGTTCTTATACCCAATCATACACACGTTTTCTAGTCATATTTGACTCCAAAAACACTAACCAAGCTTCTTAATGCTTCTCAAAGCTTTGTGGGTGTGGCCCGAAGTCCTATGAGTTTTTGGTTTTGGAGCTTCTAAACGGAAAAACACTACTTTAGCTTACGGGATCCGGTTGCTGTTCTAGTTCTTATACCCAATCATACACACGTTTTCTAGTCATATTTGACTCCAAAAACACTAACCAAGCTTCTTAATGCCTCTCAAAGCTTTGTGGGTGTGGCCGAAGTCCTATGAGTTTTTGGTTTTGGAGCTTCTAAACGGAAAAACACTACTTTAGCTTACGGGATCTGGTTGCGGTTCTAGTTCTTATACCCAATCATACAAACGTTATCTAGTCATATTTGACTCCAAAAACACTAACCAAGCTTCTTATTGCCTCTCAAAGCTTTGTGGGTATGGCCGAAGTCCTATGAGTTTTCGGTTTTGGAGTTTCTAAACGGAAAAACACTACTTTAGCTTACGGGATCCAGTTGCGGTTCTAGTTCTTATACACAATCATACACACGTTTTCTAGTCATATTTACTCCAAAAGCAATAACCAAGCTTCTTATTGCCTCTCAAAGCTTTGTGGGTATGGCCGAAGTCCTATGAGTTTCGGTTTTGGAGTTTCTAAACCGAAAAACACTACTTTAGCTTACGGGATCCAGTTGCGGTTCTAGTTCTTATACCCAATCATACACACGTTTTCTAGTCATATTTGACTCCAAAAACACTAACCAAGCTTCTTAATGCCTCTCAAAGCTTTGTGGGTGTGGCCGAAGTCCTATGAGTTTTTGGTTTTGGAGCTTCTAAACAGAAAAACACTACTTTAGCTTACGGGATCCGGTTGCTGTTCTAGTTCTTATACCCAATCATACACACGTTTTCTAGTCATATTTGACTCCAAAAACACTAACCAAGCTTCTTAATGCCTCTCAAAGCCTTGTGGGTGTGGCCGAAGTCCTATGAGTTTTTGGTTTTGGAGCTTCTAAACGGAAAAACACTACTTTAGCTTACGGGATCTGGTTGCGGTTCTAGTTCTTATACCCAATCATACAAACGTTATCTAGTCATATTTGACTCCAAAAACACTAACCAAGCTTCTTATTGCCTCTCAAAGCTTTGTGGGTATGGCCGAAGTCCTATGAGTTTTCGGTTTTGGAGTTTCTAAACGGAAAAACACTACTTTAGCTTACGGGATCCAGTTGCGGTTCTAGTTCTTATACCCAATCATACACACGTTTTCTAGTCATATTTGACTCCAAAAGCACTAACCAAGCTTCTTATTGCCTCTCAAAGCTTTGTGGGTATGGCCGAAGTCCTATGAGTTTTCGGTTTTGGAGTTTCTAAACGGAAAAACACTACTTTAGCTTACGGGATCCAGTTGCGGTTCTAGTTCTTATACCCAATCATACACACGTTTTTTAGTCATATTTGACTCCAAAAACACTAACCAAGCTTCTTAATGCCTCTCAAAGATTTGTGGGTGTGGCCGAAGTCCTATGAGTTTTTGGTTTTGGAGCTTCTAAACGGAAAAACACTACTTTAGCTTACGGGATCTGGTTGCGGTTCTAGTTCTTATACCCAATCATACAAACGTTATCTAGTCATATTTGACTCCAAAAACACTAACCAAGCTTCTTACTGCCTCTCAAAGCTTTGTGGGTATGGCCGAAGTCCTATGAGTTTTCGGTTTTGGAGTTTCTAAACGGAAAAAACACTACTTTAGCTTACGGGATCCAGTTGCGGTTCTAGTTCTTATACCTAATCATACACACGTTTTCTAGTCATATTTGACTCCAAAAGCACTAACCAACCTTCTTATTGCCTCTCAAAGCTTTGTGGGTATGGCCGAAGTCCTATGAGTTTTCGGTTTTGGAGTTTCTAAACGGAAAAAACACTACTTTAGCTTACGGGATCCAGTTGCGGTTCTAGTTCTTATACACAATCATACACACGTTTTCTAGTCATATTTACTCCAAAAGCAATAACCAAGCTTCTTATTGCCTCTCAAAGCTTTGTGGGTATGGCCGAAGTCCTATGAGTTTTCGGTTTTGGAGTTTCTAAACGGAAAAACACTACTTTAGCTTACGGGATCCAGTTGCGGTTCTAGTTCTTATACCCAATCATACACACGTTTTCTAGTCATATTTGACTCCAAAAACACTAACCAAGCTTCTTAGTGCCTCTCAAAGCTTTGTGGGTGTGGCCGAAGTCCTATGAGTTTTTGGTTTTGGAGCTTCTAAACGGAAAAAACACTACTTTAGCTTACGGGATCCGGTTGCTGTTCTAGTTCTTATACCCAATCATACACACGTTTTCTAGTCATATTTGACTCCAAAAACACTAACCAAGCTCCAAAAACTCCAAAAACACGTTTTCTACTCACATCAATCCTTTCTTTTCTTTGCCTTTCTATCCTAGGAGAAGCTTTCTTACTTTGCTCTGTCTAGCGGATTAGGATTCTTTAACAACTAGGGTTCCCTTTTCTTTCTTCTCATAAACACAAGGCTTTTGCCCATTCTCTTTAAGCTATTTACAGAACCCTTTTTTTTTACTTTAACATTCCCAAATCCTTTACTAGACTTTTCTTACTTTAGCTACTTCTCCTTAGGACTCTTTTCCCTTTTCTTTTCTTTCAATGATGAACACGACCTTTTCTTTCTTTTAAACACAACCCAAACCCAGAATTAAGCACCCACCTAGTCCTATCTGGTCCAGATAACGTGAACCAGAACTACATGAGATACTATCCTTGTCGTTACAGACCTAACACTTTCTACCAAGCTCAATCGAAATAAGGCCTCACATTCACACACAAATGATAAATGGCTTGAAAGAAGGTTAAGGTTTAGGGTAGGGAATAACTGCTCCAAAGATGGGAGTCAGCTACTTGGACTAGCAAGAGTGATCAAAAGGTAAAAGAAATTCCAAGTATTTTAAGGTATCCATGAGTTCATAGCACAATGCACAGCATGATAATTATAAGTCAAAATTCAAGTTCAAATAGATAGGGAATGGCATCAAATCAAAGCGAGATTCGACTAAGAACAAGAGAATCAAGCGTTGAATTCAAAAGATGGTGCGGTCTTACTTCAAGTTCAGTCGATTATGCATTAGAGAACTAACAACCAGGGCACTGAGTTCTACTTACTGAATAAGCATATTTACAAGGTTATGATCATCATAATCTCCAATGCAAATGCATGATGCAACAGTCCTATATGAAAGCATACTAAAACAGTCTTAAAATGGCAATGCGAACTACATGAACACTCTTCTTTTGTATTACAATTTTCGAAATTTTTCAAATTTTTTTGGTTTTTCTATGCCTTAGATGATTATGCAATAAGAAAACAGAACACAACATCAAATACTTCTTGGACCCTCCCCCAAACTTAAATTACACAGTCCCTTGTGTAATAAAAATTCAGAAGAGAGCTCAAGAGAAACAAACAACGAAACAGAAAAGCAAACTAATGCAATGAAATAGTACAATGGTTTAGGGGGATGAGTGGTACTTTGGTTTTATCCGAAGTAGGTGTCGAGGAACTCATCCATGCTCTCCTGCGTGTAAGAAGGAGCTGTGCTTGACTTTGGAAGAGGCTGCTCGACATTGGTGTTGTCTTGCATGTAGGGAGGATTAGTTGGCTCTGGAGCAGGCTCGACGTGCAGACTCGACGTGTCATCGAGCTCCATGGTCGAGTCTGCCTCTGGACTTGGCCGCTGAACCTTCCGCTTGCTGCGATGCCTCTGCGAACGCTTGGGGAGTGGTGCAGACTCTTCTTCGCTTTCCCTCTGGCGTGGTTCAAAGGATGAATATCTAGGAGGATCAGCCTTTACCGCGTGTCTTGGAGCCATGCTTGAGGAACCGCTTCTTCTCAAAGTACCTCTCTCTTCTGATGATGATGGAGAATGCTTGGACTTCTTCTGGAGGTCTGTGATCTGAAGCGCCATCTTCTTCACCATGGTGGTCAATGAGTCTACCTTCTTGGACAATCCTCGCATTGCCTTCCCTTGAAACTTTCCCAATCCTTGCAGGAGTCCTATGCGCTTGTGAGCTTCTCTCTCGCCTTTGGTCTGCCTAGGAGCTTTGTATTCCTCGAAGAAGAACCGCTCTGGTGCATAATCATCAGGAGCGTCTTGGGTTTGCTCCTGGTCGTCCTCGTGCATTGCTTGAGGCGGTGGAGAGGCAGGGGCGACTTGTGAATCGTAGAGAATGAAGGATGGTGGGCAGAAATCGATGTTCTCACCAGCCCTAACCGTGGTGTGATTCGTGCATGGTAGAAGCAGCCTAGAAGTTCCTTCTTCAGGGTGGTTGAACACATAGAGCAACACGCCTTCAGGAGCTGTTTTATCAAGATATCCCTTCTTCCTTAAGTACGCCATATCGATCCAAGTTGGGGAAGAGTCTCCTGTTCCCACGTCTATATTCGCAGCTACCAGAATTGGTGTCAGAATTCCGCCAATGGTCAAGCTTTCTTTGCGCCCTGACCTATGCATTGTTGCAGCATACTCCTTGTATCCCAATAAATGATCCAAGAACACGGCTATTAGAGGAGCATTTCCTCTATCTCCCACCATTTCTGCTCCATCACTAGTGTTTCTTAAGGTAAATAGGAGAGCTAAGTCCAGAAGCTGCAGTACAAAACTGGCATGACCGGTCCAAGCAGGGGCTGGGATCCTCTCGTTGATAATAGCAAAACCACGTGCATCATGTCTTGAAGAAACCCTCTTTCTTTCTTGATCACCATCCATGGTGTTTCCTTCAGCAAAAGAAGAACACAAGGAGCAGAGTGGATCAAATGAGCAGAGAATAGAGTTTTTAAAGAGGAGAAGTGAGTTTTAAACTTTGAAATCGAGTTTTAAAACCAAAGTTTAAGACTTTCAAAGCTTTAAAACGCAAATGCAAAGGGGAAATGAGAGAACTAGAGCTTTAGGTGAAAAAAATGAGAGAAATTGGAGAAATGAGAGAGTGAGAGGGTTGAGGAGTGCTTCTTCCCTTTTAAAGACGCCCAAGGAGACCAAAAGCAAGGGTGGAGCGTGTGGGAGCAGGAAATGTTGGATCTAGAATTCAAATTTGAATTTTGAACGGTCTTGGCGTTGTCTCGACGTGTGGGCTCGACGTGTGGGGTCGAGTAGGACGTCGGCGACTTTGAATTTGAATTTTGGCTCCAAGGTTGACTTGTTTGAAGGTTGACTCGATTTAATGGGCTTGGAGGTGGTGGGCTTGGCTTAGCATCGAGTTGGGCTTCGTTTAAGGCTTGGAGTTGGTCCATTGGGCTAGCTCGACTTGTCGTTGAGTAGGGCACATCGAGTCTGCTCCTTCTCTATTCCTCTGACTCCAATTCGATTAATTCCTGAAAATCACAGACACTACAAAAACATATTAAAAAGAACAAGAGATAAAGAGCTATTTACAAAGATAAACATGGGAATTCCTCCCAAGTGAGCTTGTTTAAAGTCACTAAGCTTGACTTTACTACTCTTTTTAGGCGAGTTGAGGTTCCTGAAGATGGACTGTAGATCCTTCAGGAATGACGCTATCCGCGAGATACTTCTTAAGCCGCTGACCATTCACCTTAAACTCTGACCCGTCCTTGGCAAATAGCGATATCGCACCAAATGGTAGAACTTCTTTGATAGTGAAAGGACCAGACCACCTTGATTTGAGTTTTCCCGGAAATAGCTTGAGTCTGGAGTTGAACAGCAACACTTGGTCTCCAGCCTTGAAGTCTTTTGGTGCAATCTTCTTGTCATGGAAAGCTTTTGTTCTTTCCTTGTACACCTTTGAACTCTCATAAGCTTCAAGCCTTATTTCCTCAAGTTCGTGCAGGTCAACCGATCTCTTCTCTTGAGCTTCTTTAATATCCAAATTCAGCAACTTAGTAGCCCAGATTGCTTTGTACTCTACCTCAACTGGAAGATGACATGACTTCCCGTACAGCATCTGAAATGGAGTCCTTCCAATTGGTGTCTTGAATGCAGTCCGGTAAGCCCAAAGTGTATCATCTAACTTGGCAGACCAGTCTCTCTTTGAAACACCAACAACTCTTGCAAGTATGGCCTTGATCTGACGGTTGGATACTTCTACTTGCCCGCTAGTCTGAGGGTGATAGGGGGTAGCTACCTTGTGTTTTACACCGTGCTTCTTTAACAGACTCTCAAAGACCTTGTTGATAAAATGAGAACCTCCATCACTGATCACAGCCTTAGGGATACCAAATCTTGGGAATATGATGCTCTTAAACAGCTTTAAGACAACCTTATGATCATTAGTTGGAGATGCAATGGCCTCAACCCATTTGGAGACGTAGTCTACAGCAACTAGGATGTACTTATTACCATAGGAAGCAGGATTGAATGGTCCCATGAAATCAATTCCCCACACATCAAAGACTTCCGCCTCTAGGATCGGGTTCTGCGGCATTTCATTCCTCCTGGTGATGTTTCCCATTCTCTGGCAGGGATCACATTTAGCAATGAATCCATATGCATCTTTAAACATGGAAGGCCACCAAAGGCCGGCTTGAAGAACCTTCTGTACTGTCTTGAAGGTAGCAAAGTGACCGCCATAAGCAGAACCATGACAGTGTTCCAGCACTCCTTGAACTTCCTCTTCAGCAATACACCTTCTAAATAGGCCATCAGTACCCTTCTTATACAAATAGGGTTCATCCCAGTAGTAGTGGTTGATGTCTCTAAAGAACTTCTTCTTCTGGTAAGCATCAAGGTATTTGGGGATCTCTCCACAGATAAGATAATTCACAAGGTCAGCATACCATGGAAACTCTTCTTCCTTGACAGCACAAGCTTCTTCGAATTCCTTCTTGTTGTATGCCAGTTTATAGCACTTGAAAGCCAACAGCTGCTCTTCAGGCATTGAATCATCTATCGGAGTAGCTTCTTCCATTCTCATTCTTGAAAGATGGTCAGCTGCACCATTCTCAATCCCTTTCTTGTCTACTATTTCCATATCAAACTCTTGCAGAAGCAATATCCACCTTAACAGTCTCGGCTTAGTGTCCTTCTTGGCATATATATGTCTCAGGGCAGCATGGTCTGTATAGACAGTGACCTTTGATCCAACCAAATAGCTCCTGAACTTCTCAAAGGCAAATACAACAGCTAGAAGCTCCTTCTCCGTTGTTGCATACCTTCCTTGGGCTTCGTCCAGAGTTCTGCTGGCGTAGTATATAACGTGAAGTTTCTTGTCGATTCTCTGGCCTAAGACAGCTCCCACAGCGTAATCTGAAGCGTCACACATAATCTCGAACGGATAGTCCCAATTAGGAGCTTGAACAACAGGAGCAGTTACCAAAGCTTCCTTGATGGTATGGAAAGCTTTGAGGCAATCTTCATCAAATTCGAATTCCGCCTCTTTGCATAGAAGTCTTGTTAATGGTCTGGCTATCTTGGAGAAATCCTTAATAAACCTCCTGTAGAACCCAGCGTGGCCAAGGAAACTTCTGATGTCTTTGACTGTCTTTGGTGGCTGTAACTGCATCATCACTTCAATTTTACCCTTGTCAACCTCTATGCCCTTCTCAGATATCTTATGACCCAACACAATGCCTTCCCTGACCATAAAATGGCACTTCTCCCAATTGAGAACAAGATTAGTCTCTTCACACCTGGTCAACACCCTGCAAAGATTCAACAAACATGAGGAGAAGGAGGAGCCATAGACCGAAAAATTGTCCATGAATACCTCCACCATCTCCTCGATCAAATCCGAGAAAATAGAGGTCATACACCTCTGAAAAGTTGCAGGAGCATTGCATAAACCAAATGGCATTCTCTTATAGGCAAAAGTTCCATAGGGACATGTAAAAGTGGTTTTTTCTTGATCATTAGGGTGAATCGGTATTTGAAAGAAACCACTATATCCGTCAAGAAAGCAATAATATGGATGATTAGCTAAGCGTTCTAGCATTTGATCAATGAATGGCAAAGGAAAGTGATCTTTTCTAGATGCAGCGTTTAATTTCCTATAGTCAATACACATCCTATGTCCTGTTATAGTCCTAGTAGGAATTAATTCATCTTTTTCATTTCTAACAACAGTCATTCCACCCTTCTTAGGCACACAGTGAACAGGTGAAACCCATGTACTATCAGAGATTGGATAAATAACATCAGCATCAAGCAATTTAAGAATTTCTTTTTTCACTACTTCTTTCAAGTTAGGGTTTAACCTTCTCTATGGTTCAATACTAGAATAGGATTCGTTTTCAAGGTGAATTCTATGATTGCATAAGCTAGGTGAAATTCCTTTTATATCAGACAATGAATAACCGATAGCTCTCCTATACTTCCTAAGCTCAGACAACAGCAAATTCACTTCATCATCATTCAATGCAGCATTTATGATCACAGGGTAAGTAGAGTTTGTTCCGAGAAACTGCGTACCTTAGACCTTGCGGAAGCGGTTTGAGGTCTACCTTAGGTGCTTTGAGCTCAGACCAGTTATCTGAGGTGGGAGAGGGCCATCTCGACGTGTCGTCGAGCTTGCTGGTCGAGTCTGCTCTCTGGACTTCTTCAGAAATTGAACTGGGAAGGCCTACTCGACGTGTGGTCGAGTAGGTAGGTCGAGTCTGCTCTGAAGCGTCTTCTTCCACTGTACTGACTTCTGCAACTGGTACCTCTAACTTCTCAAAGCATTCTGATGATTCTTCTTCTTTATGGGAGTCTAGCAGCTTCTTATACCCCAATGTCTCTAAGTGTAAGAACCCTTCTTCTCCGTCTTTGGTAAGAGCACTCTGTAGGTAGTCTTCTTCAGTAAGCTCTTCAAGTAGTTCGTCAGCTAAACGATCCATTTCTTCTATGTAGAACACTTGTCCGTCAATGGTAGGTTTCTTCATCGTCTTAGTGATGTCGAATGTCATCTTGAAATCTTCACCGAGGTTTAAGTCGATCTTACCTCTTCTGACATCAATTAGAGCTCCAGCAGTAGCTAAGAAGGGTCTCCCTAGTATGAGAGGGTCCTTTGGCTCTTCATCCATTTCTAGAACAACGAAGTCTGTAGGGATCTCCACTCTTCCAATCTTCACGGGTAGATCCTCTAACATACCATGAGGGACTCTTACGGATCTGTCGGCTAAGATCAGTTGGATTTGGCAGGACTTATACTTGTTGAAACCGAGTCTTCTTGCTACTCGAGAGTGGCATCAAACTGACTGATGCACCTAGATCACATAGGCATTTGTTGAAGAACAAAGGGCCTAATGAACAGGGTAGAGTAAATGAGCCAGGATCCCCAAGCTTCTTTGGTATGATCTTCTTCTGTATGATAGCACTGCATTCATGGCTCAACACTACCATTCCTTGTACTTCCTGAATTCTCTCCATTATCATGTCCTTCAAGTACTTGTGAGAATCCGGAATCAGCATGAAAGCATCAATGAGAGGCATCCTTAATTCAATCTCCTTGATGTGTTTAGCAAACATGGCTCTGTACTTCTCAATGATATCCCTCTTGAATCTTCCTGGAAATGGTATTTTGGGCTTGTAGGGCGGTGGGACAAAAGCTTTCTTCTTACCCTTATCAACAGTTGGTTTTTCGATTTGGGGACTCTTAGCTTGATCACTAGGTACAGCATCCTGGTCAAGCTTAGTGGTGTCTTCTACTGGAATTTCATTCTGAATAGAATCCTCCCCTTCTTGAATCTCACTGTCCTCAGTGACAGGATCTTGGTTAGGTCGAGCACGCAGCTCTCGACCACTGCGGAGTTGAATTGCATTAGCATACTCTCTTGGATTCTGAATAGCTTTCCCGGGTAGTTGTCCGGGATGTTTAGGTGCAGAAGTAGAAGCAGCTTGGCTCTCCATGTACTTCACCTTGGAGTTTAGAGCCTCAAACTTGACATTTAGATCATTGTAGGAGCAGTCTACTTTGTTTTGAATCTCAGCCATTTTCTTATCACCAGCTGCTTGACCATGTATAATCTGCTGAAGCATTTGTTTCATCTCTTGATCTTGTGCAGGTGGAGCTTGTTGGGGTTGCTGTGCAAAACCGGGTGGTGGATTATGTTGTTGATAACCTCCACTAAACTGCTGCTTTGGGACAAAGCCTTGATTGTATGGTACGAATGGCTTGGACTGGTTCTGTTGTTGCTGAGGGTAAACCTGATCCTGAGGGTTTGCAACGTTCGTGCTCCGGTAAGATAGATTAGGATGAGCAGGCTTGTAGGGGTTGTATCCTTTGTTGTAGCCACCTTGGTTCTGAATGTAGCTAACTTCTGCATCCTGAGTATTCTCCCCTTCTTGGATTTGATAGTGCTCTTCTTCAGTGATATAGTGGACTTGCTTCTGTTGAGTAAGCAGAATCTTATCCAACTTATCGTTGAGAGCCTTGATATCTTTACTATGCTTCGCATCCGAATCTCCAATACCTCTGTTGGAGCGATCAAAATCCTCGTTATAGTTACCATCGGATATAGCTAAGTTCTCTATCAATTCCCAGCCTTCCTCAACATCCTTGTTCAAGAAATTCCCATTGGAGGCAGTGTCTAGCAACATTCTGATCTTGGGCAAAACTCCCCTGTAGAGTGTGCTGAGTAGTGAAGCCTTCTTGAAACCATGGTGTGGACACTGTATAGTGTAGCCTTTGAATCTCTCCCAGGCCTCTGATAGTAAGATTTTAACTAAGATCAATTATCCTTAAACATTATCATGTCATTGTAGTATGTTAAGGTGTCAATCCAAATGGGTGTGATGCTAGCAATCAAGATGCAATCAGATGTCACAGAGTCAAGCCAAGCAATAACAGGTTTTGGTGTTTCTAACAGTCCTAGGTGATCATGCAAAAACAGAAATTCTAACAGAATCAGGCAATATACTCGATCACACAGCTTGACACCAAGCACTGGGTGTGGTCGAGTATCAGGTCGAGCAACTTAACAGAAACTGTAAACAGGGTACTCGACTGCACAGTTTGTTACCAAACTACTGGGTGTGGTCGAGTACTTCAAATGAAACAGGGTGGAAATGATAAAACTGAGCAACAAGTAACAAGATCAAACAATCAAAAACGATGTAAACAAAGAAATCAATTGGAAGAGAAATTCCCGAGGATGGGGTAATCGAGTAGTGAAGTCTCCTTAATCTACAGGTGGTTAATCATGCTCAACAAACTATCCCTAGACAACAAGTTCAATAACCAAATCAAAGTGCTACCGCATCAGAGATCCTCAAGCAAAGCTAGTCCCAGACTCAATCACCATTGACGAGAGCTAACCTAACAGGCATTACGAATCAACAAGTCTAAGCCAAAACGCTCCCTGTAACCAATACCTTGGTACAGAGCCACGAATCTCTGGAATTAGTGGTTCAGACATTTCATCGAACACCTTGTGGGTGCGGAAATGTCTGGGCTCAAATTCCAGTTGATCAGAAAGAAATTAGCATTAAGAACAACTAATCCAGAAGGGATCTACCAATCAAACTCATTTACCTAGCAGATCAAGGATTCTAAGCTACTCTAACCCATCCTCAAGAACCCTAATCACTACTCAAAATTCATCACCAAGAACACAAACCCAGAAATGCATAAAAACTTCATATTAGCAAGATCTCAACAAGATGAACAACTTTGTAGAAGAAATCAAAAGCAAACACTCAATAGATTAAGAGAAATATGGATTACAAATATGAAGAAAGCACTAATTGTTCTGCAGAATAAAACTTAGTCTGAAAATTATGAGAAACAACCTATTTATAGCAAATACTAGGAAACCCTAAATCACAAAACGACATAGTATTAGGGCGGTTTACGGAGATACTCGACCCTTGTGATCGAGTAGAGAGGTTGAATAAAGTTGGCGCCTTTGCGATTTCTTGCTCTGGGCATGTTGTGATCGAGCACTTGGGTCGAGTATGTGCTCACGTTCTGCTTCATCCTCTTCTCTTCCTTATGCTCAATGTCTGGTTGAGTTGGGATCTGAGAAGACTCTGAAGCTTGTGATCAAGAGGCTGCGTGGAGGTGGTGATCGAGCATCTGCTCGAGTGATCCGAGGGAGGCTTGCAGAGGAATGCTCGACTGACACGATCGAGTGCCGGGTTGCTCGACCACACGGTCGAGTATGACGACAGAGGGTGCGATCAAGCGTTGTGGCAGGTTGTGGTCGAGCATCTGCTTCAGTGGCCAGGATGATGGTACTCGACCTCGTGGTCGAGTATGTGGTCAAGTGGTGGCGTTGAAGTGGTGATCGAGTCATTTGGTGAAGAGCATGGTCGAGTGGTTGAGAGGCGGTGGAGCTAATCTACTCGACCACCGTGGTCGAGTGGATCCTTGTTTTGTTCCTGATCATGCTCGACTGAGTAGGCTGAGTATGCTGTCTGGTTTGGCTCTGCTTCTCTCAATCTGCTCACAAGTGGCTCCGAAACACCTGAAAACAACTCAAATATGCAATATGCATGCAAAACTATACTAAACATGTAAAGTGATGACAAATGATGAAGAATGGTATGAAAGAGTGGTAAAATGATGCTAAAGTGACGACAAATGAATGCTCAAAACAAGTAAAATATAGACATATCAGCCTCACAAATGGATTCAGACTGCTTTTGGGTGAAACTGGAGATCTCATTCCTTAGACGAGCAGTTCTTGAATTTGAGAAGAACTTAGTTAAGAAGGCCTTCTTGCAATCATCCCAAGATGTGATGGAGCCAGCAGGTAGTGTTTTCTCCCAGTGGTGTGCTTTGTCGCCCAGCGAGAAGGGAAACAGACGCAGCTTGAAACTGTCCTCACTAACACCATTTATCTTGGTGAGGCTGCAGAGCCTATCAAAATTATCCAAGTGATCCAATGGATCTTCCAGAGGCAACCCATGAAACTTGTTACCTTGTATCATTGAGATCAATCCACTCTTGATCTCGAAATTGTTGTTCTGGACAGGAGGTGGAACGATGCCCTGTCTCTGTTGATGGTTGCGTGGTGCATCACCATCACCAATGTTTCGTGGTATACCAACTCCTTGATTATCTTGATCTTGTGGTTCCATGGCTACTGGATTGTGCTGTTCACAATCGTCTCTGGGTCGACGTTCTCTCAACTCACGAGCTAACCGATCGATGTTGTCTTTGTAGCTGATGAGGTTGCTGGAGCCTTTAGAACGAGTTTGCATGCAAAGTGGTCAGTCTCGACGTGCAGACTCGATGTGAGGTCGAGTGAGTACCTGGAGCACAAAAACAAGCAGATGAAATGAAGAGTTAGTAACCAAAGTAAAGAAAGAACTTGATCTTAGCAATTCTAAAATCTTGAATGTAACAAGCAGACACCCAAATGGCAACGGCGCCAAATTGATACTAGGATTTTCACTATCAATTACCCTAGATTACTATCATGTCATTGCAGCAATTTAGGTTATCAATCCAATCAGGTGCTCTAATTATCAATCAAGATGTGATCAGAGAATACTAAGTCAAGCCAAGCAGAATAGAGGTTTGTTTATCTAGCAATCCTAAGCGAACATGCAATAAAACGATAAAACTACAGAACAGGAGTGAACATGCATAAAGGGAAATAGCTATCAATACTAAGCAATAAGCAAGCAGCAAGTACAGAGAATAGGTAAACAACAAGTAAGCAAGATTCAAGCAATCAATAGAGATAAAGGGTCCTGAGGAATGGGATAATCGATTATAGCAGTCTCCTTAGTCTATCTAGGTGATTAACAAACTCAATCAAGCTATCCCTAGACAATAGATTCAAATACAAATCAATCCACTCTCGTGACAGAGATTCTCAAGCTAAATCACTTTCATACTCAATTCTCATTGAAGAAACATAACCTAGCAGGCATTATGATTCAATCTAATCTAGTCAATAAGCATTCTAAACATCCAATCTCTTGGGCTAGAGTATGCAAATCTCTGGAAAAGTTTGTTCAGACATTTCATCAAACACCTTGTGGGTGTGGAAATGTCTGAGATCTATTTCCAATTGATCAGAGAAGAAATAGCATTAAGATCTACTAAACCAGAAGGGAAATCAAGCAATTCTACACTTAACCACCTAAATATACTAAAGATTCCACACCTAATCTAACCCATCCTCAAGAACCCTAATCCACTACTCAAGAACACTGAAGAACATCATGCATAAAAACCCAGAAAACGTTTCAAACCCAGAAATCATTAAAAAGCAAGTATGATATAGATAAGAAGGAGATCTACAACTTTGATGAAGAAACGAAATTCAAAATCTCAAAGGATCAAAGGGAAAAACGATTACAAAACTAGGGTTTTTAGAGAGAACAGCTCAATATCCGCTGGGTAATAGGAATATCCGCTGGATAAAAGGGTGAACCCCTATTTATAGAAAATACTAGGTTGCCCTAATTAGCTACAGGACAAAATAGAGAGTCGGCGGTGACCAACTCGACGTGACGTCGAGCCTGCCACGTCGAGCCTGCCCTTCTTCAAAGTTGGCGGCTTGATGTCCAGCTCGACGTGTCGTCGAGCCCATGTGCTCGAGTCTGCTCCTCCACAGCTTCTTCACGTCCTACTCGACATCACGTCGAGCCTGCTGGTCGAGTCTGTCCTGGATGCTCTTGAATGCCTTCATTCTTCTCCAACTCGATCCCAAGTCTAGCTCCAAGGTTGTGTGGCTCCTCCTTGCTCCATTAAGTCCCAAAATAAGCTCCAAAGCACCTGAAACTCACCCAATATGCAACATGCTATGCCATGCAATGCAAAACGTACTAAGTGATGAAAATGATATGAAAAGGACTCTGGATGCAATGAAAGAGTGATAAAACTTAGCTAAATGTATGAGAAAAGTGAGCTTAAAAGTGGTAAAATACAGAGATATCATGCCTCTCAAAGCTTTGTGGGTATGGCCGAAGTCCTATGAGTTTTTGGTTTTGGAGTTTCTAAACGGAAA
>LR999452.1:0-23612 GCA_905216605.1 Arabidopsis arenosa
GGGAACTTTACTCAGGTGTATAACATTTTATATGAAATTACCAGATACATACAGATCTTTTTAATATTACTATCATATTTCGGGTATATTTTTTATACCCAGCGTGCCCCTGCTAAACGTTACAGGAAAAAACGTAATTACAAAGAATGCCACTGCCATGTCAGCAAAGCCGCGTCGCCACGTCAGAAATCGCTGACGTGTATTAATGAACTCAGCCGTAAAGCGATACAGCGGCAGTTACGGCTGAGTTACGGTTAGTATCGGCTGATTTATGGAAAATGACTGAGTTATGAGCAAACGGCTGACTTACGAGTATAACTCAGACATTAGTTACGGCTGAGTTAATTAAGTCGGTCTGAGTTATGAGAAAATGGCTGACTTTCGAGCATAACCCAGCCTAAGTTACGGCTGAGATTTCACCCGTTGGTTGATTTGTCAAAATTTTGGCTGAGTTATTGCTTCGACACGGCTGAGTTAACTTTTTCCGGTTGGCTGGGTTATCAAAGACGGCCTAGTTATGTGATGTCGTTACGGCTGATTTATCCTCTAGTGTCATAAATCAGCCGTAATGAGCTGAGTTAATGGAAAACTCGGCCCAATTACGGCTGACTTAGTAGCGAAAGATTAATTACTAGAATAGCTTGCAATTACGGCCGACTTATCAAACGATACGGCTGAGTTAAATATTTTCGGTTGAGTTACGACATTAAACGGCTGAATTTGGCTGCATTTTTTTCGATTTTTAATTACTGTAATAGTATGCATGTTGCGACCGAGTTAAAGTTTTGTTTGATGGCTGGTTTAATTCGGTTGATTAACATTTTCGTTTGGTGGCTTACTTGCCACTTCATCAATTAAAAAAATGACGTGGCATGCAACATTCCATGTCATCATTCCATGTCATCATCATCAAGGGAAATACGAAAGGTCTTTTCTACTACTCATCTTCTTCTTCATTGTGTCGATCTTCACCTGTGTTTTTCCACATCTCTGGAACTTAAATTTCACTCGACTCGTCATCGTCTTACTTCTTCATTTTCGTTCTTCCTTACCCCGATATGACTGATCCGGTTCCGGTAATTGTTGTTTCCGGTAATTGGGTAAAGAAACACAAATTCGTATTTAACACCGACGATAAAGGGTGTAGAGTTGTGCAGATAGATGAGGAAACAACGCACGACAAGCTTGTGAAGTTGGTGCTCGATGACTACGGATTGAATGAGTTGAGCCATCAGTTAAAGCTGAGCTACATGTTCTCGAAGAAGGCTATGAAAAATATGTCGCTTGATACTCCACCAGTTTATGTCTCCAATGATCGACAGTTGCAATGTTTTCTAAGCCTACGGAAAATCGATCAACTACGTCTCTGTGTGGAATTTACGGTGAAAGAGTATATGGAAATTAGTCGGAAGGACGGATCGAGAGGAAGGATGAAACGGCCATCCAGTTCTGGCTCAAAATTAGAATCTAGATACGAAGTTCCCGATGGTGGATTTGAAGGTTTCTGTTATGATTATAGTGAAAATCAAGACGAAGAAGCAGGTGACCAAGAAGCAGGTGACCAAGAAGCAGATGACGAAGAAGAAGATGATGAATTTTCAAGCCGATTTGATGTTTTCGACGACTCCGATGGTGCCTCATCTGATGATGATAACTTTACTGTATACGGCGATCCTCAGAATAAAGACGAAGATTCACCGTCTCTGCCTCCTAAGAAGAAACCTCAGAACATTGAAATGGCCGGATCGGCTGGGGACTCGGAGGCTTTAAGGTTGGAGTTGTCTTCGCTAAACCTCGCTGTAGGTCAACGATACCGGAGCAAAGAAGATTTGGTGTATCGACTCAAACTTCTTGCGGTAAGGGATGGATTTGATTTTAATGTACCAGTCTCAAATCCGACCGCAGTGAATATTGTTTGCTGGGTTGATGAATGTCGATGGAGAGTTCGTGCATCTACACAAGGGGATGAGCCACATTTTTATGTTCGTATATACGATTCGGAACACACATGTTCTGTGACGGAACGTTCTAATCGATCCCGACAAGCAACACCTGATGTTTTGGGAGGTCTTTACAGGGACTTTCTTGGTGACGTTGGTGCGGATGTTAAACCTAAATCAGTCGGAGTAATTATCAATAAGCATTTTAGAATAAAGGTAATTACTGTGTCGCGGCTGACCTATTGATTACTATACGACTGACTTTTTCTCATCTCGGCTGATTTATCAATACATTCCGGCTGACTTATAGTTTACGACTTATATATATGACGGCTGACTTATGTTTACATTGTGGTTGACTTATATCTTACGGCTGACTTATGTTTACATTGTGGCTGGGTTATATATATTACGGCTGACTTATAGTTACGATATGTTGGTGTCAACAGATGGGTTATTGGAAGTCACATAGGACGCTCCTGTATGCAAGGCAGATCGATCAGGGAACTCCTGAGAGTAGTTTCGAAGAACTGCCTTCTTACCTATACATGATAAGACGGGCAAATCCGGGTACAGTCACGCGTCTTCAACTTGATGATGAAGGAAGATTCAACTATGTGTTCATTGCTTTTGGTGCCAGTATTGCTGGGTTTCCTTTCATGCGCAAAGTTGTTGTTGTCGACGGTACGTTTCTCCATGGAAGTTACAAAGGGACCCTTCTAACAGCCCTAGCTCAGGATGGTAATTTTCAGATTTATCCAATAGCTTTCGGTATTGTTGACACCGAAAATGATGATTCTTGGCGTTGGTTTTTTACGCAACTCAAAGTTGTTATCCCTGACGATAAGGATCTTGCGATAATCTCGGACAGACATAAGTCAATAGGGAAAGCAATTGGTGAAGTGTTTCCGTTGGCTTCTCGTGGAATTTGCACTTACCATTTGTATAAGAACATTTTGGTGAAATTCAAAGGAAAACATTTGTTCCCTCTGGTGAAAAAAGCGGCAAGGTGTTTTAGGCTGAGTGATTTTAATGAGGCGTTCAATGAGATTGAAGCGTCTGATCAAAACCTACATGGATACCTCCAACGAGCTGGTGTCCAAATGTGGGCGCGTGTTCATTTCCCGGGTGAAAGGTACAATTTAATGACTACTAATATTGCGGAATCAATGAACAAAGCACTGTCAAAGGCCAGAAGCCTTCCCATAGTTCGACTGTTAGAATCGATACGGACTATGATGACCAGATGGTTTGCTGAACGGAGAGTGGACGCGAATTCGCAGCAAACAACGCTCTCACGAGGTGTTGAAAAACTGTTACAGGTAACTCAGCTGTAACTGCTTACATAAGTCAGTCGTCAAACGTTCTTAAACCAGTCATTATTTCCATAAATCAGACTTAACGTATTTTGTTTTTTTTTTCCCCTCTAATAGGCCCGTGTCACCGCGGCAAGACTTATGGGTGTACAAACGATTGATGCTTTACGCGTGCAGGTAACTTATGGATCACAGTTGCATATTGTAAATGTGGATGCTAAAAAATGCACATGCCGTCGTTTCGACCACGAGAAATTACCATGCATACATGCAATCGCAGCTGCAGAGCATATGGGTGTGTCTCGTATATCCCTGTGCAGTCCTTACTATAAGAGAAGTTACTTGGTTAGCGCATACGCTGCTCCAATCATGCCTTCCGATACGGCAATCCCTGTTCCTCAAATTGTAGTTAACCAACCGTGCTTGCCTCCGATTGTTGTAAACCAGCCAGGAAGGCCCAAGAAAATTAGGATTAAATCATCTTTGGAAGTTGCCATTGGAAACAAACGCCCTAGGAAGCAACATGTATGTTCTCGATGTAAACAAGCTGGGCATAATGCTAAAACTTGTCAGTCGTAGTATTGTTTGTATGAATTCTCTTTTATGTATTTGTTAATGGCGAATTAATCTGAGTAACTCAGCCGTATATCGTTATAATAATTCGGCCAAACCACGAATTCATCTGTGGTACATCATCCGTGTTGTTGTCATAACTCGGCCAAACCACGAATTCATCTGTGGTACATCAGCCGTGTTGTTGTCATAACTCGGCCAAACCACGAATTAATCTGTGGCACATCAGCCGTGTTGTTGTCATAACTCGGCCAAACCACGAATTCATCTGTGGTACATCATCCGTGTTGTTGTCATAACTCGGCCAAACCACGAATTCATCTGTGGTACATCATCCGTGTTGTTGTCATAACTCGGCCAAACCACGAATTAATCTGTGGCACATCAGCCGTGTTGTTGTCATAACTCGGCCAAACCACGAATTGTTATGTGTTAAATTCGTGATTTAATTTAATCTGAAATTAAACAACGTTTATAAGATGTATTTAACTTCTTCTATTCATTCATCTTTTAATGATCATAAAATTAGCTCATGTTTGTACCCTAAACCCTAAACCAACACCATCTAAACCCTAAACACACTGAGGCCATACTTAACTTCCATTCCTAGAAAGTCGATCTATATAGAATGTGAATGGGCTGAAAGTGTGAAATTTTTATTGTGATTTAATATTATAAATCTGGACATTATTAGAACCAGACATAATGTTAATATACAAATGGCCCTCTAAATAAAATGATTTTTTTCATAACTCGGCCGTAAGTAGTAAATACCTCAGCCGTAACGTATTTGAATTATTTTGAATATTTTTTAAATTGTTTTAGTTATTATAAGAATTTTTTTTTGTATTATTTTCAATTATTATGTATTAATTTATGACATTAAAAATCGTGTGCGTGTGAATATGTCAGCAATTATTGTTGGCGTTTCCCCAAAAAACACTTTCTGTAATCTCGAGACTGTATATAATAAATAAATTAATATCTGAGTAACTCAGCCGTAAAACGTTACTAATAACTCAGCCAATTCTCGTTTTAATCTTCAATATACAGGAATGGCTTGAACGACGTCGGTTGATCAGTGCTTTAGTAGACACGACTATATTGATTTAGTGATTTATTTATTTTTTTAGTAATCAAAGAGAAGATGATGGCGCAGAGATCTCTACTAGGCGGCGACTCTAGGGTTGATGAGAAAACTGCTTCTGAAGGAAATGAGGTATTTTTTTCCCAACCGTCTGAGACGAACAAATCGTTAGACATCTTTATATTGTCTGTCGTGTTTGTGGTAAAGTAGGAGCTGGATCGTATGGAAATAAGGATGAGAATGAGGTACGGCGAAAACCGGAGGCGCGATAAGGGCGTTCCGATCGCGTGTGATTGCAGTGCAGCGGTTCTCGTTGCCACTTCTCGTGATCCTAATACAAGAGGAAAACTTTATTTCAGTTGTCCGTATGAAATCTCAGACGTAGGCATCTTTTAAGATTTATTGGGTCTTGATTTTGAGTTCTGATCCCTTTTTTTTTTTTTTTTAATTTTGGGGTGTAATATGGGTTATGTATGATTTTTAAGGGTCCTGGTCGTGGCTGCGGTTTCATGAGGTGGTGGACTGTCGCATTGTGTGACGAATTTGAGAAGATAAAGGAGGAGAAAAATGAGATGAAGCAGGATTTGGATGCAGCCAAGAAGCGCATCGAGGCTCAGGAAGAAAAGATCTTTCTTATGGAAGAGAAATTTGAAGCGCTACAGAAGAAGTATCAGAGCTTGAACAAGTATCTGTGAGCTTAGTTAATTTCGGTTTTTTATTTGGACTTCCTTGTACTGTCTGGTTTTTTTTTTTTTTTGTACTGCATTGTACTGTCGGTATTAATCTGTATGTCGCTACCATAACTCGGCCACAACTTCGAATTTCTCTGTGTTAATATAACCAGTCATATCTTTATATTAACTCGGCCAAACCACAAATTAATATAGGATAAGTCAGTCATATCTTTATAAAAACTCGGCCAAACCACAAATTAATATCACACGAAATTAAACGCAGAAAAAATAGAGTTATAATTCACATGTAATAAGTAAACCTTATTACATATGAACACATCCAAAAAAACAAGTAACAATTGTTTCAAAAAAAGTAAATTTTTGTTTTCCAATTACGTTACCAAAAGAAAAATAAATGAATATTACTTATAAAATCTTAACAGTGTTAATATAACCACAAATTAATATACGATGAGTCAGTCATATCTTTATATTAACTCGGCCAAACCACAAATTAATATAGGATAAGTCAGTCATATCTTTATAAAAACTCGGCCAAACCACAAATTAATATCACACGAAATTAAACGCAGATAAAATAGAGTTATAATTCACATGTAATAAGTAAACCTTATTACATATGAACACATCCAAAAAAACAAGTAACAATTGTTTCAAAAAAAGTAAATTTTTGTTTTCCAATTACGTTACCAAAAGAAAAATAAATGAATATTACTTATAAAATCTTAACAGTATTTTCACATGTTAATAACTCTAAAGTCAGCCGTCAAGCAACCTTTCGTCTTCCGTTAAGCATATAACTCAGCCGTCACATGTACATTTTGCCGCGGAACATTAAGAGACGCAACCTTTCCACTCCTTTTCCCTATTTTTCTCTTTATATCATATCAGTTCGTTAACTCATTGTCTCTCGTTTGTCTTTCTCTCCAATCCCCTACACAAAATATATCCGGTACATCTTCCAATCGACATGGAAGCGGTTGTTCCTCACATCGACCTAAAGTTTTTCGGCGAAGTAGCAGCGATCATTATCGCTGATGGTCGGGAGGATCTTCCCGTCCTAAACCCGGGTGTTGGTTACTGGGTTGACAAAACCACTGTTACGTGGTTCAAGTTCAATCACGATCTCTCTGTCGCGATTGCAGAGATACTCGAGCACAACTGGCACCATGAGTGGCCGACGTACCGCTTGATTCCCGCCGATGTTAAGAGACGATGGTTTATCCTCCTCGCGGTAAGCATCGATATTTGTTATAGAGCACACTAAAACAGAAAACCGAATTCACGATCTTTTCTTTCTTTGTAGCGTAAATACACGTGGGATCCAATGCAAACATCAACGGTTTGGACCCAGTTCCATTTGGTGGCTAGAACTATATTCCGGGACCAGATGCGTACGTTGATGAGGATATGGGCGCGTAGTGGCGATAAGCCCGAGTGGATGAATCTAATAGTGTGGAATAATTTATGCGATATGTTTGCCGAATTTGGCCGTTTGTTCCGTCGTTAAACTTCCTTCTACTGTCGTTTCAGCTATGAACTTCTGTGATCAGCTTTTAGTATGACCTTTGTTATCACTTGATTTACCCGTGGTTTCCATTGTTCAATTTTATTATAAATGAGCCGTAACTTGACCTTAACTCAGTCGTGACTTGCTAATAACATGAATTAATCTACGTTAAGTCAGCCATGACGCTTTCATAACTCGACCAAACCACGATTTAATATGTGCTAAGTCATCCACGTCTTAGCAGTCATGTAATTTACGCAGATTTATAAAATCTTAACAGTATATTCACATGTATATTTATTGTACTTACCAAAAAAAAAACATGTATATTTATTGTTATAATGGTATGGTGCTATTGAAACTTATCTAATAACTCTAAAGTCAGCCGTCAAGCAACCTTTCGTCTTCCGTTAAGCATATAACTCAGCCGTCACGTGTACATTTTTGCCGCGGAACAATAAGAGACGAAACCTTTCCTCTACCTTACCCTTTTTTTTTCTATTTATATCCGATCAGTTCGCCTTCGTCTCTTTCCATCTCATGGTCTCTCGTTCCTGGAAAACATCTTCCAATCGACATGGACGTTTTTCCTCGCATCACAGGAAAGTTTCTCAGCGATGTTCTAGGGATCATTGTCGCTAATGGTCGGGAGGATCTACCCGTTCTGAACCCGGGTGTTGGTTACTGGGTTGACAAAACCACTGTTACGTGGTTCAAGTTCAATTACGATCTCTCTGTCGCGATTGCAGAGATACTCAAGCAGAACTGGCACCATGAGTGGCCGACGTATCACTTGATTCCCGCCGATGTTAAGGAACGATGGTTTATCCTCCTCGCGGTAAGCATTGATATTTGATATAAAGCAAACTAAAAACCGAATTCACGATCTTTTCTTTCATTGTAGCGTAAATACAGGTGGGATCCAACGAAAACATTCACGGTTTGGACCCAGTTCAATTTCGTGGCTAGAACGATATTCCGGGACCAGATGCGTGCGTTTATTGGGATATGGGCGCGTAGTCGCGATAAGCCCGAGTGGATGGATCTAATAGTGTGGGATAATTTATGCGATATGTTTGCCGAATTTGCCCTATTGTTTCGTCGTTAAACTTCCTTGTACTGTCGTATCCTCTTTGAACTTCCGTGTAATGATCAGCTTTCCTTATGACTTTTGTTAAATTTGATCAGATTTCCATTGTTATGAACTTCTATGACTTCTATGTTCAGATTTCCATTGTTAAATTTTATTATTAATACTGTCGTAACCTGACCACGAATTAATCTACGTTAAGTCAGCCATTACGCTGTCGTAACTCGGCCAGACCACGAATTTAGTCGATATAATGGTATGGTGCTATTAAAACTTAACTCAAAAGTCAGCCAGTCACGCAACCTTTCGTCTTCCGTTAAGCATATAACTCGGCCAAACCACGAATTAATCTGTCTTCCGTGATACAGTCATGTAATTTACTCAGATTAATGAGATGTAATTAACTATTTATATTCACTATCCAAATAATGATCATGAAATAAGCTCATGTTTGCACATTTTAGAACTTATCCAATAAACCGATATACCAAACTCAAAAATTTGAATTATTTTGAATACTTTCTCAAAAAAGTTGTCATTTATGACTGATTCGACGACTTGCCGTCTGCGGGTGAATATGTCAGTAATTATTAATGGCGTCTCCCGAAAAACCACTTTATGTAATCTCGAATATTAATATGTATAAATTAATGGGATGTTCGTAAGACAGCTGTAACTCAGCCATTACGCTGTCGTAACTCGGCCAGACCACGAATTTAGTCGATATAATGGTATGGTGCTATTAAAACTTATCTAATTAATGTGTTCCGTATTTAGAAATTAATGTGTTCCGTAACTCAGCCGTAGAACGTAAATATCTCAGCCATTACGTATTATTCTACAGACAGACATCAAACTCTAACTCAAAAGTCAGCCGTCACGCAACCTTTCGTCTTCCGTTAAGCATATAACTCGGCCAAACCACGAATTAATCTGTGTTTCATTCCGTGATACAGTCATGTAATTTACTCAGATTAATGAGATGTAATTAACTATTTATATTCACTATCCAAATAATGATCATGAAATAAGCTCATGTTTGCACATTTTAGAACTTATCCAATAAACCGATATACCAAACTCAAAAATTTGAATTATTTTGAATACTTTCTCAAAAAAGTTGTCATTTATGACTGATTCGACGACTTGCCGTCTGCGGGTGAATATGTCAGTAATTATTAATGGCGTCTCCCGAAAAACCACTTTATGTAATCTCGAATATTAATATGTATAAATTAATGGGATGTTCGTAAGACAGCTGTAACTCAGCCATTACGCTGTCGTAACTCGGCCAGACCACGAATTTAGTCGATATAATGGCATGGTGCTATTAAAACTTATCTAATTAATGTGTTCCGTATTTAGAAATTAATGTGTTCCGTAACTCAGCCGTAGAACGTAAATATCTCAGCCATTACGTATTATTCTACAGCCAGACATCAAACTCTAACTCAAAAGTCAGCCGTCACGCAACCTTTCGTCTCGAACGACGTAGTTTTATTAGTATACATGACTATATTGATTTAGTGAGTTTCGGAACACCTAGAGTCATCAATTAGACATTTATCCCCAAATAAACAATTAGGGTTCTTCGTCTGTCTCCGAATAACGAGAGAAGATGGAAGTAAGCTCTGGATCGACGAGTAGCTTTGGGAGTAATTCTGGAGTTCGGAAACTGTGTGAATGTGGATTGCCGGCAAAGGTCTTCAAATCCAAAACGGATAAAAATCCAAATCGAAGGTTCTTTGGGTGTCAGTTGTACAAGGAAGGTGGTAATGCTCACTGCAAATTCTTTAGGTGGCTCGACGAGGAGGTCATAGGGTGGCCGAAAAGGGCTTTGGCAGAGGCTCAATCTGTAATTAAAGAGAAGACTGAGAAGATTGAAGAACTTAATGCGACAATTTTGGAGCTTCGTGGTGATTTGGAGAGGCAAAACTTGGAGATATCATCAATTAATACAGAAGATGAGAAGATTTCGATTGAGCTTGGATTACAGAAAAGGATTGACGAAATGGAAACAATAGTTTATCGTCAACGCATCGTCATCAGGGGATTGACAGGATTGCTTGTATGTGTCGTATCAGCCATTGTCTTTTGTATTGTTAGTGATGTTTGAATTTTATTTGGCTTTGTTAGTAATGCTTTTTGTTAGTGTTGTTTGAATTTTGCCAAATGACCAATAATAACTCAGCCGTTAAATGTATATTAACTCAGCCGTTAAATGTATAAAAACTCAGCCGTAACATCAAAAATTACTCATAAGTCCGCCGTGTCGCTGGAATAACTCGGCTAAACCACGAATTCATCTGTGTTAAGTCAGCCATATCGCTAGAATAACTTGACGTAAATTCAGTAACATAGATTCATTAACATATCAATAACATAGATTCAAAAAAAAAAAAAAAAAAAAACAAACAAATAGAATGGATATCTCCATTCTTAGTCTGATTCCGACCCCGACAACTCGGTCGGCTTAAACCCCACTTTGTCCCAGTTGATCCCCGTCACGTTGAATGCCACCTTCTCCTCGTAAGCCTTCCTTGCCTGCTCCTTCACGATCTGGAACTCCTCCTCCACGTTAAATCCGTCCTTCAAACTCATCATCTTCCTTAAGAGATCCAGTTTCGCATTCTCCTCACGCAACGTGAGATCCAAAGCGTGGGCTTCCTCCGTCTCTTTCATGTTGTGTTTGATGAGAGAGATGATGCCTTCGAAACGTTCTTTCTGCTCTTGCATCTCCACGGTACGCCTCCTGCTGCGGGAACCGTCTTCAACACGCGTCCTCTTGCTGCTAGACCCTGATGCATCCATGATCGACGAGAGGAAAGACAAGAGAGATTATATATATTAGTTGCTAATAATCAAGAAGATAAAAGACGAGAGAGAATTGTTTTACAAGAGTTATATTTAGAAGAGATATATATAGGGAAAATAGGTATAAGGGTATCTAGGTATAATGATAACTTGAGTGGGTAGTTATTCGAGGTGGGGAGTTATCCGAAGTGGGGAGTTAACCGAGGTGGGGAGTTATACAACATTTGTATAACTCGACAATAATAAACTCCTAATAAACCATAACTCAGCCGTGTTGTTAGACAATAACTCAGCCGTGTTGTTAGATTATCTCCGTAACTCAGCCGTAGAACGTAAATATCTCAGCCATTACGTATTATTCTACAGCCAGACATCAAACTAATAACTCAAAAGTCAGCCGTCACGCAACCTTTCGTCTTCCGTTAAGCATATAACTCAGCCGTCACATGTACATTTTTTTGCCGCGGAACATTAAGAGACGCAACCTTTCCACTGCTTTTCCCTTTATTTCTCTTTATATCATATCAGTTATGATTATAGTGAAAATCACGAATTATAACTACGTTAATGGGTAGTTATTCGAGGTGGGGAGTTATCCGAGGTGGGGAGTTATACAACATTTGTATAACTCGACAATAATAAACTCCTAATAAACCATAACTCAGCCGTGTTGTTAGATTATCTCACCCAAACAACGAATTAATAAACATCAATCCAGACGCATCACACAAACCTAAAGCATTATCAACCCCATACATAATCATCACGAGAACTCAAAAGCATAAATAGTTAGTACAAAAGACAATCACATGTTCGAAATACTAATATTTTACATATCATCATAATGTATCATGGGCAACAAACGCAAGCGAGCAGGTCAGGTGCCTCATCATAGATCTCTGTTGCCATCTTAACCCGTATAGCCTGAATATTTTCATCACAGATGCCAACGAAACTTACACCAAGCGCTAGACATTCGATAAATTTCAACGCGTACACGCCACAGTCTCCAACTTGGCTGTTCTGAGGGACCCTCGATTTATTCCTCCTTCTGAATGAAAACTGCTCGAACCTAGGTGGGTAGATTTCAGGAGGAATTATTTCATTCATCATCTTAGGAATCATCCTCGTAAACGGCCTACAAGCCTCCAGCACAGATAACTCACTTTCCTTGGTATGCTGCCCCACGATGCTATCATAGCAATCAATGTGCCCCTTAACCAGGTCAACGTCCAGCGCCAGCCAGTGATTGCCTCCGATTTGGTGAACTATATACAAGTGATCCACATCTTCTATCCATTTCATATTTGTCTGCTGATCTTTTGGCTCCAAACCGTGTACCAGCCTCTCGTAAGCGGTGCCTTTGAATTTAATCCTCTCGGGTTTTATCTTGAACTGGTCATACTCTTTACACCAATAGCTCACGAACCACGAGTCTATAAACGCAATGCGTTTGGTGTGGAATGGGAAGGGAACTCGCGTGATGAACCTCTTTCTAAGAACCCTCAAATACGCAGCAATATGCTGCACACAAAAAAAAAAAGAAAAAAATAACAACTCAGACAAAACATAACAATAATTCAGACATAATGTAGAAAAACATACCAATAATTCAGCCATAATGTTGAAAAAACACACTAATAACTCAACCATTATCTAGAAAATCTCAGCCAAAACACAACCAACAACTCAGCCACAACACCAACTCTTACAATACCTCAGCCAAAACACACCAATAACTCAGCCAAAACAAACCAATAACTCGGCCACAACACTTACAATAACTCAGCCATAATGTTATACTTACGTCATCGTAAAGCCATCCATATTGTCGATCTGGCCAGTCCTTTCTTTCGGTGATGAGTATTCTGTAGAAATCAACAGTGTCTGTTGCCCTGCCCAATGGGAGATGCCTAACAGATAAACACAAGTTAATATACATAAATAGTGTAAAACAAGCCGTAATTAACAAGGTTAAAAGGTATAGAGGGTCATACTTGAATGGGGCCATCATTTCCTTCAGTTTCTGCAATTTGGCCGGATCAACTGGTGACAGAGGATCATATATTCCAGCTGAAGGCACACAATTCTTCCTCATGCACGTCAGTCCGTTGTCTCCGATATGAGGAAATATCCGTTCAGAGACATTAGAGAGTGGATTCAATGCACTCCCATCCGGAGACAGCTTGACACTCTCCTTCCTTAGAGCGTTGATTCTTTCAATCCTTATAAGTTCCTCTTCATCATCTTCAGACTCAGGTAACGTGCGTTCGTCACCAGCTAGCAACTGGTCTGTGACATCATATACGTCATTGTCACCTTTAATGCCAGCCTTTTCCAATACTTCCTCATCTTTGTCGGGGACATCAGCAGCCTCTTTCTTCTCATCAAGAGCAGCTCCTCCCTCCGCCGGAGCAGTAGCTAGTTTTCGTACCACCTTTTTAACCGTTGTAGAAGAAGGCTTCCTACCTCTTCTACGTCCGACTGCTGCCTGAACTTTGGGGGCCTTATCTTTGGCGGGCTTATCCTTGCCGGTATTCTTCTTTCCCGCTGCGATTTTCTCTGTGTCAATTTTCTTGGAGCGTAATACCCTAGTATTATTAGGTAACGTTTCTATGAAATCAATAGCAGATTTGCCATCAATGACATTAGCAAATTCCTTTTCCAGATTCTTACTGACACCAGCAATACCAATGTCCTTCTCAACATCGACAATATCCTTCGCCTGCATAAACGTACCGATAACTCAGCCATAAGATAAAGATAACTCGGCCGGTAGGTGATTAATATAATAATAACTCAGCCGTAATGTGATTAATATAATGATAACTCAGCCGTAAGGGGATAACTCAGCCATTATGTGATCAAGATAGTGAAAACTCAGCTACTAGGTTATTAAGATAATAATAACTCAGCCGCAATGTATTTATACATATGTCTGGCACTGTTAGCTTACCAGAGGACTAGTAACAGACTGGTTTTGTGGAGGTTTCGCTGGACCTTTGGTGTTGCTTTTTCTTTTTGATTCAGCAAAAGGTTGACTTGCGTCGGCTTTTCGGGAGGTTCTGTTTCTTTGAAGGCTGAGTTTTTCCTCACCGTTTTCACCAGATTTCCCTACCCCCTGCTCAATTGCATTCAGACGCTCTTTCATCTGTTTCAACTCCTTCTCCATATATTCAAACTTTTCATCCATCCTCGCTTCTACTCTATCTCCAATCACCTTCTCCATATTTGAAGACACTTCTTTGATGCTTGTATCAACGGTGTCAAACCTTGAGTTTAATTGCTTCACCAATTCCACGAATGTTTTAACAGACACATCTTCCAGAACATCGTCCTCCGCACTACCAACCTGGAACACATACACAAAAACGCATAAACAAGCTACCCAAACATCACATCAAATATAAACTCACTACATACCATATCATTTACCTTTTCTTTCTTCTTCTTCTTCTTCTTCTTCTTTTCTGCATCTCCTTCACCAGATTCAACACCATCACTGTTGATCACATCCTTGACATTGTGGACTTTCTGCCTCTTTGCAGGAGATTCAGAGTCACCCGCTGCATTAGAATTTACATTTTTCCTCTTCTTCTCAGTCTTCTTCACATCCCAATATCCGTTAACAAACCTATCCTCATGTATATCTCGGATCAAATTATCAAGTGCTGGGTCCTCTTCTTCATCTGGCCACGTATGAAATAGCTCTCTGACATCATCCTTCATAACCAATTTACTCACACGCAGCTATAACATAAGAGATTATAAAACCCATTAGTAAATCAATAATTATAACTCAGCCATCACTAACCAACACTAATATAACTCAGCCAGCGCATAAATCATAACTCAGTCATCAAAACGATAACTCAGCCATCACAAAATTTAACTCAGCCATTACTAAAACATAACTCAGTCAGTAACTATCAGTCATCAAAAACGATAACTCAGCCATCACAAAATATAACTCAGCCATTACTAAAACATAACTCAGTCAGTAACTATCATAACTCAGTCAGTAACTTCATAACAGAGCCTAAACCTTACCTCACCATGCGCTTTGATATCTTCAGCAATGGTCAATTCCATTGTTTTACGTGTACGGTTTCCACCCCAACGAAGCAACGGTATCTCATCCTTGTTGACTACTCTCCCATATCGCTCTCCAAAGCATTTGACTGAATCATACGCCAAGCCTGTAACACGTAAACCATACCACTGACGGTGTACGTCTTTCCAACAGGCCTCAACATCTTTATAGAATTAACCAGGGCTTCAAATGCTGACCGACCCCATGGATAAGTGTTCATGGCTTCGTCATCAAAAACTCTTTTCGCACTTTCAAATGGTATTCTAGAGTTATGATGCAAGCCATACAGTCCAATGGCTTGAAGAGTCAACAGCCCCAACCACTTACGCTTTTCAGGAGTCCATGTCCTGCACACTAGTAATCCTGCCCTCAGTTCATCTAACTTTGGACCTTCACCACCAGGCACATTCAATTCACTGAAGAACGCTTTGTAGTCAGCTTTAGGTTCAAACTTTTCTGTAGGGATTGAACCTGTGTTTAACCCCGTGATATGACCAAATTCGTTCAAGCCAAACCTGATAGGTTGACCACCAACTAGAAACCAAATCTCCTTCTTGTGTATTCTTAACTGTCTACACAGTAGAAAATGTACAGTCTTACCAGACCACACGAATTGGCTTTCAGCTAGCTTAGCAATTATTCCAATAGGTGACCCCTTCAGTTCATTCCACGCATCTTGTCCTATTGATTCTATAATCACAGGGACATCTCCCATCTTGATATTGTGATTTAACAATTTATTCTCCAGAATAGACTCCCCTTCTGCGTAAAGTCTTGGAGGGTAATCCCTTGGTTGTTCTTCAGAAATAACCTCAGCCATCTGATAAACCATAAATCAGCCGTAAGCATACAGTAACTCAGTCACAACATAAAACAAACTCAGCCACAGTTGAGCAGATAAACCATAACTCAGTCGTAAGCAGAGAGTAACTCAGCCACAACGTAAAACAAACTCAGCCACACCATAAAACAAACTCAGCCATAGATGCATTGATAAATCATAATCAGTCTAAAGCAAACAATAACTCAGCCATGGAATCGAATAGATATAACAAATTAGCCACCATATGAAAATCAACGTTGGCGAAAATCAGCTGTAATAAGCGTCGATAAAAACCCTCAATTTCTTCGCGATAGTTTTCGGAAAACAGTTTCTATCACGGAAATCACTCGCTATTGAACTTAGATGCGGGAAAAATGTCGGAAAATCCAAATAAAGATTCGACACATACCTTAAACAAGTTGAGTTGAGACGAAATGGTCCCGACTTGAGGTGAGGCGACGAAGTAAAAGGTCCCGACTTGAGTAGAGACGAAATGCGACGGAGAGAGTTAAGAGTTTCGGCCGGAATTAGGGTTTCTTAGTGTTAGTCGGAATCGCGTTTCCGTCGGAGAAAGAAACAGTTTTTTTTTTTCGGAGACGAACAGTGACAGAGAGGGAAATCGAAAGGGTTCTCTTAATGACGTTAATGACGTGGCTTTAATTTGTTTTTCTTTTAATGACGTGGATTAACATAATTTTCGTTAATCATTTCTTAATTAAAAATGGATTAAAAAAAAAAACTAATCAAGGGTGTTAATTGTAATTACACAAAGACGCTAAACATATGAGTAATTTTTAAAAAATGTATGATATTCTAGTAATATTTGAACTTTTGGTTAACATCTGAGTAAATATTTCTTATTAATTCATACTTAAATTAATTAATTACTGTCACAATTCTCTGGAGAAGTGTCACTTTGCGTGTTTAGCAACTAATTATTGAATTATCAAATGCTTGCATTTAAAAAATAAAAGATTACAAATGGACAAGAAACAATCCCTAAGCATACAGAAATAATTATATTCAAAAGAAAGTTATAGTTTCGGTGATTATTAAAAACTATATTACATAACAAATTTATCAACATTAACTTAGAGCGACCGACAAAGAAACATAACTTTTAGTTTTAGCGATGCTCCAGAGTTTTGACCTGTACCAGACACAAGATGATAACCATTTCCATTACTTAAAAGTTAAAACATATTTTACAGAGCAAAAATCTCAATGCAGCTCTGGAGAAAGAAAAAGATTCTTAAAGAGGGAACTAAAAGTTAATAAATATTGTAACTAAAATTGTAATTGCCAGAACATTCGTCCACATTTTCATATCATTGACGAATCTACGTTGCAGTTTTGACAGCAGACATATTAATGTCATACATATGCCGCCGAAAGATAATTGCTTTATATCATGATGATAATGATGAATTGATGATGATGTATGATGTATGATGTATGATGGTTAACTAACCCGGTTTGTCGACAGGGGTGTGTGTTTAAGGTTGGGAGCTGAGTAGTCTTTCGGCCTCGTCGTTTGCTTCAGCCTGTATTTTCCATTTCTGCATTCACCAATCACAAACATAAAGACCAAGTTAACATTAAAACAAATGTTGTTGTAAGAATGTATGCTTCTGTTGTCCAAATTGAAACTGGAAAATTGCAGGAAAAAGATATATGATTCAACGTAAAATGAGTTTCGAACTATATATATATATACCTCTTCAAGGTTTTCAAGTTCCATGATCTGCTCTATCTGTTGCGCAATGTTTTCCTGCGAAGCATTTGGAGTTTTACATAAGTCTCTGATTCAATCATGTCAGGTTCATAAGTAAACTTTTAAAAATAAACTCACAGTATTGTTCACTGCCTCGGCTGCAAGAACATCAGTGTCCATTTCCACCTCGATCTCAATCATTGAAGATATCTAAACGTTAAAGAAATCGAGCTCAAAGATTAAAACCAGGAGATCAAGTGGGATTTTTGAAGATCTAAAATGGTTTTGTATCGCTTTCTTACTCTGGCATAACTATCGATCAGCTCAATCTTTCCCTTTATGGAGTTCTCTAGACTTTCTCGTACCTTCTTTACTCTTGTTCTTCGAGTACTATATTCGAGTAAGACACACATGTTATGATAGATCTCATTGTCCTAACAATTTCCCAGACAATGGGGTTCGAATGATCTGAGAGATACCGGTAAGCTGGCTCCCCCACAGCTAAAATTTTGTTCTCAAGCTGGCACATCCTAGCTAACATCCACACCTAAATAGACACAAGAAAGTTTTTAGTTGTGTTTTTGATTATATATTGTTTGGTTTCAAATGGTATATGATTAAATGAGGCTTACTACCTCTTTCTCAACTGCTTCTTTTAGATCTCTAATGCGACGCTGGAGCACATCATACTGCGATAAAAGTTGCTGCTTGATACCAACCACATCTACTGTTCGTTCAGGGAGCTGAAACCGTTCAAGGGATTAATGAAATTCATACCCAAGAGACTTTCATATGTTTACTTGAAGCAGTTCATGTCATAGAGAATATAAACCTGATTTAGCTGAGGAAGGACAAAAGAATTTACGGTTGCTCCAATCGCTAGTGATGTAACAGCAGCAACTGAGAGTAATTGAGGCAAACTGGGATCAATAATACCAGAAGCAGCATCTCCAGTAGCCAAAACAGCAAGAAGAGGTATTAGAAACGAGGGTTGCAAGATCTTATCTCCATCTTTACTAGGAGGCCTTAGCAAGAGAGATTCTCGTCCATCCTTGTGTTTTGTGAGGCTCATAGGTTCTCCAGGGTACAAGTTTGGAGCTTTGGGGATAAACTTGAACGGTCCCACCTGTCTGTAAACATTAGAAGGAGCAGCAGATGCAATTGTCACTCTTTCTCCTTCTTGCGCAGGGAGCTCAGCTGTCTCAGTGGCAAACCGGTGTGTTCGTGCTATACCAGAAGGAGTTTGTACCTAAACTCCAATGCAACGGTTACTAGATCTGCTGTATCAAATGTTATAATTTTGAAAATGAAAATGTGTTAACAATGGCGATTACCACAATAGAGTGCACCGAAGATGTGATTTTGTTCTTCTTAATCTGGATTAGTCTGAGCCCTTTTTCCCAGAGAGGAATGTCTTTGCTGCGTTCGGCAGATGTAGCTCCTTAGAGAAAGTGAATATCCCAACATCAACACCACACACGTCTCAATTTGTTTATCAGGTTAAATTTGTTGCTCCCAACATAAGCTGTATCACCTTTTCCCTAGAGCTAGGTAACAAAAGAATAAGAAAACACTGAAGAGAACTAACCCGAGCTCTTCTGATTCAATGCTAGTTATGTCACCAGAGAAAAGCTCATATTGGTAACGGCAATTAGCGCAAGATGCAATCTAGTAACATAGACAGCAAATCATCCAGTTATTTCTTATGAGATATGTAGAGCATTCATTGAAGATCGAATTGGATCATCATTACCTGAACTCCATGCTGGGGTTGTGCAACAGCAATGGCAATCAAACAGCTCGGACATCTCACAATTTTACCAAAGGGAACCTAAATCAATAGCAATGTATTCAATATCATGCTTACATGAATCTTACAAACTATCTACATGAATGAATCTTAAGTAAGTTCAAACCAATTTCAAGGTGTCATAGCAAACTGTTACCTCCTCAGCAGGGGAGATACCAACACGGCAAATATCTCTGATGATCCTTAGAGAATCAGAAACCCTTAAGGAAGCAGCAAGACTATTAACCAACATCGTGTACACTTCAACATCAGGCCTTGACCATCTCCATCGATCATTGTCACTTCCACCTGTGAAAACAAACAATCAATCCTAAATCTGCTTAATCAATCAATCAAAACACACAAACTCCTACGATGAGAGAACCTAAATCGAAACTCGCTCGCATGGCGTAGAAAATCGACAAACGCAAGGTCCACATTGCCGCGACTGACAGCAGCGGAGATAATCGAACGGCAATCTTCAAGTTCAACGATTCCACCGCGATTTGACCCGAACCGACCCGAAATCATCTCGAGCGCTTCATCCGCGTCTCTAACGGCGGATACGCTGCTCAGAAGCTCGTCGTCGAGGATAGACGACGAAACATCGGCGGCGGCGCTGACACTGTCTCTACTCCGGTCTCCATAGGATGAGAATAAAACCGGTCGCCGTATACTACCGATATTCGCCGGTTTGAAGAAGAAAGAGAAGACATGACAGCGAAAAAGAGTATGAGTCTCGTGGAGGTTAGGGGTTCGATTGATTCCGGAGAAAACGGAGGAAACTACACGAAGACTCATTGATTATAATCGGAAGACAAAATCACCGGCGAAGAAGACGGAGGAGCATCGGTGGTGGTTCTCGGAGATGAGAAACGAGAGGCTAAGAAGAGGGAAGAAACCAACGGTCTCCAATGCTTTTTTTTTTTATGTTCTTTTCTATTGCTTCGGTTGATCTTGTGCCGTTGATTTTAATGACCCCCAAAAAAAAAAACGATCAGACGGTTGAACTTGAGAGTTATATTACTAATTCATAAAATCAACAATTTAATTAAAAATGGAGGTGCGGGGAATCGAACCCCGTGCCTCTCGCATGCGAAGCGAGCGCTCTACCATATGAGCTACACCCCCAATGTCTGTCTGTCTATATATAATAGCAATCATAAATCTTTGTTTTAAGATCATGATAATAAGTTGAATAATTTTTTTGGTTTACTATAATTCATGTAATATTTAAATAATAAATAAAATAACACAGAAAATTATGTAAAATAACACAGAAATTTTTTTGATAAATGTCAATGAGATGTAGATTATTACAAATGAATTATTGTTTTTTAAGTGTCACTTATCAATTAGTATGTAAATGATATTTATTTTTCTTGATTCTTGTACTTTGCAATCGATATTGATTCATTTCAATCGAGAAATCTGCTATTTCAATACCTTAGATCCTAATTGGAGGACTAATCCCTCTTTACTACGGTGGATTCATATCGGTTTGGAGGACATGACTGATCATTATCTCCTTAGTAGTTGTGGCGATGAAGATCGCATTCGCCTACATATGGACCGCTTCTTATGGTTTTTTGTGTGGTCAAAGCATTTTATGTGGTTGTGGTAGAAGTTTTCAGTATCCTCTTGGTAATATGAGCCTTACTTTCTATACCTTGTCTTTTTTGGTCAGCTTAATATTTTATTATATTCGTAAGTGGATATCTCTTCATATATTATTCTAAGAACTGATGAGAAAACGAGTGAACACTGTTTGAACCAGGAATCCATCATTGTCAATCGAGTTGAAGACTTAATTATGGTTAATTGTTCGTTAATATGGATTTAGTTCAATTTAATTTGTTCCTTCATTATGTTTTGCTTTTATGTCTTTCTACAAAGGATCTATTAATCACTTTCAGTGAAATTCCTTAATTATGTTTTGTTGATCTCTCTATCTTGATCAATAAGTATTAAGTAACCTTGTGTTGATTTTTTTTGTTTCATACATGCATACTCTCTTCCGATTTTGTATCTGCATATACACTTTTTTTAATCAGAAAATAAAGTAAGAGGAATGAGGATAATAATTGTTAAAACCTCAATTGCAATTTATGAAAGAAAATGAGCATAACTAAACTAATTTAAGAACCTATAAAACAAGAAATAAAAATTAACCACAATAGGAACACATAAAACTAATTGAAGAACCTCTGTTTTAGCTTTAGCTCAAGCCAAAACAGCTCATTTAAATAGATAATAAAATATATTTAAAAAAACAATTAACCATAACAGGAAAAAAAATATGTCTTCTTCTAGTTTGTAGTTTTAGATTGTATTACTGATCTTATGATATGCCTTGTATAAGTTGTGGTCGTCATTTTATTATAAGTCTTGCATGTTGGAGGAGGAAGAGGCAGCCCACAAAGGGAAAGAAAGATAACTATGAAGATCATCGGCGATCGGAAGATAAAGAAATAGTTAATATATTCAATATAATTATATAAAACACATATATCAATCGATCCATTCCAATGATCCCCTACGTTGATATTCCATCAAGGTTAATTAATTATGCAACAAACACTATGATCATGAGCTCCATTGATGGTGTGTATATAGTCTTGACTATTGATTTTATTCATGATCAGCGGGCACAAGTCCTGATCCCTTAACGAGGATGATTCTTATTCTTTAATTGTCCAGTTATTTAAAAAAAAAATCATGCGTAATAGTTTGTCCAAAGATATATGATATACATATACTGATATACATACACATATATATGGTATAATGGTACGAGATCGATCTCAAACTAGTCTACAAAAAGTGAATATCGATCTCTATCTAAAAATGTGATGAGCAAAAATGGTTATATAGTTTCTGATTAACGTGATATAAAACAATGTATCTAGAACCAAAACCAATTATATGATCATCATGATCAAACTCATTTTCATCATAGATCACATCTTTATACAATCTTCATCTATCCATTTCCTGGACTTCTGGACACTCCACAATGCTCTCTAAAGACGGTTCCCATGCGATCGACGATGGTGATGACAATGATGAAGCTCTTATGATCTCTTCTCTAGCTCTACCATAACATCTCTGGTAATCATCAAGTTTCCATCATGATTCCTATTCATCTGAAGCAAAAACATGTCCAATTCATGTCTTGTAAGCACTATCTTCACCTTCATCCACCATGACCATCTCGTTATCATCACCATCAAGTTTGAAGGACTCTTCTGCTCTTCTCTCACCTCTATCTTTCCATCTTCCCTTCTCCTTGCAACCATCTCTCCATGCAATTGCCCATTAACACCAAAACAAATATGACAAATGAAATCTCAAAAAGAAAGGAAAAAAAATCACAGATTTGCTTCTCTTTTTCTTTGAAAATAAGTGATTGCCATGAGTGTGAAAACACATGTATATATAGAAGGTCAAATTATTAAATATCAATCATATCTTTTTTACTGATTTGTCTTTTAAAAGCCTTTGAAATTTCCCAACGACTCTCATTCCGAGTGAAAATGACATATTTGAGAATTTTAAAGTCAAAAATGTAATAAAGAATATGAGTATACGTTAAAACTTTATGAATTATTTTGCATGGAGTCTTAAGTATTGACACACCATTTAAAGTATCGTATTATCGTTGATCCATCAAATGGTCTGAGAAATACTAAATAAATACACAAACTTTAGACTACATATTATTTTATTAAATAGTTCCCACAAAAAGACAACCGTTAGGTTAATGTCGACATCAACCGTTCGGAACCTATTGCCCGACAGTGTCACGGACACAATGCAAAGACTTTTGAGAAGCGGCTATTAAATTAATTTGATAACAATATCCTTTTAATTACAACTTAATTTTTTTTAATTCGAGACCAAAAAAAAAGAGAAGACTATGCAATAATATATTTCAATCTTCAGAGACTTTTTTCTTGTTTTATGATTCGTTTTCGTCAGTAGAAATTTCCGATTCACGTGCTTTGGACCAAATGTGAACACTAATATATCCTCAGGAATTTACCTGCACAACCACTGATCATATAATAGAAAAACTAAATTGAGTTGATTCTTTTCTTATGTACCCATAAGAATTATCGATAATTATTTCGATTTATAAATTCAAATGTGGTTCTTACTTCTTACG